>CAUYON010115783.1:0-21292 GCA_963573935.1 Arctocebus calabarensis | reverse complement strand
TCGGCGCCTGTGGCTCAACTGGCTAAGGCGCCAGCCACGTACACCTGAGCTGGCGGGTTCGAATCCAGCCCGCGGGCCCGCCAAACAACAATGACGGCTGCAACCAAAAAAATGGTCGGGCGTTCTGGCGGGCGCCTGTAGCCCCAGCTACTTGGGAGGCGGAGGCAAGAGACTCGCTTGAGCCCAGGAATTGGAGGTTGCTGTGAGCTGTGATGCCACGGCACTCTACCCAGGGCGACAGATTGAGGCTCTGTCTCAAAAAAAAAAAAAAAAAAAGAATTGTAATTAAAAATAGAACTATATAAGAGTAAAAAGGCATTTTCCTACTTATTTTTAATACTAGGACTTTCAATTTCTAGCTCAACTTTTACCATTCTTAACCTCAATTGAACATACCTTTATAAAGAGAAATAAATTTTCCTCCAAGAAAAATTTTCTTAGATTATTTGAAAGAATTCATAGACTAAAGATGGTCTGATATTCTATTGCTAAAAGTTCACTTAGAACACTGGAGGTCAAAATCAACCACTTTCATTGTGAATTCCTAAAGTACTTTTTGAAGATCAGATTTTAAAAGGGCATCTAGAATATCGCATTACAACAAAGTTTATTTGCCAAATTTATGTTTTATATACCCAGAATAAAAGCTAGCCAAATGGGTCATGTAACACTTGAGAAAATATTTACCAATTACCTATTCACCAATCCAAGAGGGTAATAAATACCAATTCATTGTAGTTCCCATAAGAGTTGTTAACACTAGGCTAAACCACATGAAATTGCCAATATTCAACTACTTTGACTTATAAAAAGCAATTTCATATAGTTCAACCTAATAAGACAAAGGAAGAAGAGAAAAATTTGATCCTCAGGCAGTCTTTCATAAGCTCATAAGAAGGGAGTGATTATAACACCAATCCAAAGAAAGGTTGTTCTAGCAAGAGTACAAAAACTACATTATGTACCAAATATAGACTCCATTACTATGGTAATTAGCAGCCAAAAAATAAACAGTTTGTCCCAGACTACTTTTTCTACCTGCCCAGGTAAAGCTCAACCACCCAAGAAGAATGGAGTGTATGTCCCTCCTAGGAAGCGGTGGACAGCCCAATCCTAGCTTCCTTAACCCTTTAAATTACCATCCTCCACAGCCCATGTGTGGATTTCTCCCCAGTCAGTAATCTCACCCCACCTGTACCCCAAGTGGAATAAAAGCCACTATTAAATTTGTAATACTCAAGTTACATTTGACTTCTACAATTACAAGGGGTGCTCAACATGAATTGTATTTATCTTTTGTTATCAGTATTTATAGAGCATTATAAATTTAATACAGTTTTATCTTTTCTTAAGATGTGTATATATTTTTTGGCAACCTTTGTAGAATTAAAGATAATATCAAACAACTATTCAAGGCTATACCACAAAAGAGATTTTCACAAATATCTTTAAGGATGATATTTTTATGTTAGATTTAAGAACTAGAAAGAAAAGTAACTTACCCTCCATCGAGAAAATAATCCACCCATCTTTTATTTGAAGAAAGTGGGTACAATAATAAATATCATCAATTGTCCGAAGGTATTCACAACTAGAAATAAAGCACGAATTTGTACATTTTAGGTTAAACACACACAGCATACTCACTATAAAAATGTTGCAATACTACCTAAAAATACTATAAAATGTTAATTTCTTTGGACTCTACTTATATGAAATACATATTCAGGCCATCATTTAGAGTCCACCAGAACATATTTGAAAGTGAAATAAAGCTGGAAAGACTTCTAGATAACAAAGCATTGAGCATTTTAGAGGTGTATATTCATACTACTTTGTGATTTTTCTGTTTTCTTTTTTTCTTTTTGTTTTGCAGTTTTTTGGTTTGAACCTGCCACCCTCGACATATGGGGCCAGTGCCCTACTCCTTGAGCCACAGGTGCTGCCCAACTTTGTTCTTGAAAGCAGGTTCTCATGTTGGTTGTTCTAGCAACAAAAGTTTCACTACTTTCATTCTACATACTCAAATATAACTATATCATTCTCTCCCAACTAAACTAGTTGTTTGGAATTAGGAATGTTTTACAGTGTTTACAATAACATCACCTTACAAGTAATAGACGAAAGCCAACTGAGTTTTGAATAAGAAAATAAGGATTATATTATATAAGGCTACCTGTCATCTTGAGAAAATTAATGATTCTGAGCCTTAATTATCTTTTCTGCATATTACAGTTAATAGTACCACCACTTTCTCAAAGAACAGCCTTTATTATTGATATTTTATAGATAAGAAAACTAAAGGAAGAGGGTTTAGTGACTCCCAATAGCTTGGAAGAAATGGCCTAAAGCCCCTTTATGTTCTAGGACTTCTGCTCTCTATTAGTAAACGTTACTGTTCAGCACTCAAACAATTCTCTCTGAAATTTTGTCTGAGACCCTCAAGATAGTTGGCCTTCATTTCAGCTAGCTGTATAGCCCCTTCTTTTAGTTGTGTCTCTGTGACTCTCAAGTGTTTTACAATAGACTCAGCAATATATTTTAAATCAATTTATCAATAAATAATTACATAAATTTTTATTTTTTAAGTTGAAATGGCAAAAGTATACTTTCATACAGACTTTTTTTTTTTTTTACTAGATTACAGTTAGATATTTACCATGTGTGACACTATTTCATTTCCACAAAAAAAAAAAGTTATCATTCTAGGCTATATTCCTCACATTTTTTAACCATCAATGTAATCACAAAATAATACCATTATCCAGCAAGAACACATCAACTCTGTAACACCATTTATATATCGTAATTAGCAGGAGGTACACCTATCTTGAAGTTACTCAGAAAAGTAATGAAGAACCTAATTATAACATACTTTCACTTAGAGCAGTTGTTCTCAACCTTCCTAATACCATGATATATTTTGCAGGCCCTAAAACAAATGCTTTACATGAATTTTGTCATTTAGATCAGTGGTTCTCAACCTTCCTAATGCCGTGACCCTTTAATACAGTTCTTCATGTTGTGGTGACCCCCAACCATAAAAATTATTACAATAATAGTAAGGGCCTGCTAGAAATGAAATTCTTATCAAACATTTAACTAATGTTGTTATTTCCAACTAATTTCAAATATTAAAAATTATGATCACAGTTTCAGTATGTGATGGCTATAAACTTCACTTTGACAGTAATTCTCAACCTTCCTAATGCCGTGACCCTTTAATACAGTTCTTCATGTTGTGGTGACCCCCCAACCATAAAAATAATTACAAATATAATTTTATTTTTAAGATTGAGAACTACTATCCCTCCATTTTACAAATAAGAAATCTGAGGCTGGAGAAGTAAAAAGATTCAGTAAATAAAGTCCCAAAGACATTAAGCAGCAGAGCCAAACATAATATTGTAGTTTTGATTTTTTTAAAAACACCCAGGTTATTCGGGCGTTGTAGCGGGTGCCTGTAGTCCCTGCTACTCGGGAGGCTAAGGCAAGAGAATCGCCTAAGCCCATGAGTTGGAGGTTGCTGTGAGCTGTGTGACGCCACAGCACTCTACTGAGAGCAATAAAGTGAGACTCTGTCTCTACAAAAAAGAAAGCACCCAGTAAAATAAAAGCAGAAATAAAGTCTGCTTTATATAGAATAGGCTGAAATATTTGTTTATAAAATAAATGAAAGCACCTCTAACATTCTCAAATAGTGGATAAACAGGACTGAAGTAGAAAGTAATAAACACAAGAGACAGTACAGTGTATCATGTAGCCCAATTCCTTTGATTAAATTTGAATGTTTGATTCTGCATTACAAAGAAGTTAAATAATTTGCCCAAATCATGTAGCTCCAGCTAGCGACAGAACTCGTACTAAAAGTCTGCAAGCACAGCCTTTGTTTACTGCATATCACTTTAAAATAAGTACATGTAGTAATGTGAAATATATGCATAGTATCACAATTATAACTTTGACCCTAACTATCTGCCTGGAGAATTGTTTTGGTATTGCTGAAACAATCTATTGCTTAGCCTCTAAAATCTCTGAAGCAGGGAGTTGTGCTTCTAAATCTGGTCTCTAAAACATCAGAGTAACAGTCATTAAATGCCATATCCATGCTTTCAGGTTCATAATGAAACATTGTCCCAGCATTTTTTCCATCAAATCCTGATAATAAAGAATTGATTTACCATAAAGCATGTGTAATGGGTGGTACTCTCCAACAGACACGAAAAACACAACAAAATTAAATAATTAAATCAAATATCTCTCTATAACATGAATTTCTCTGTTTTAAGATCAGATTGATATAAATATGACTTTAATTTCATACTTCTAAACTCAACCACTGGCTTTCTGCTTTACATCTCAACATCAATTCCTGTGGCCATCACTTACTATGAAATCTTAGACAAATATGTTACTGTTACTTAATTTCCTCATCCTCAAAAGACAAATTGTTAAGGAGCCTCTTAAACATTGAAAGGCTTCAATGACATAATGGATTCTAAACTATACAACAATGCCTGACTCATAGTTAATTGCTCTATACAAATTAACTTTTTACTTCTGTGGTCCTTAGTATTTTCTAATCCATCTCCGCTTCCTTTCAAACACATGAAAAATACATGGGAACCAAATAACCCTAGCATTTCCTTCTGAAGCATAAATCAATTTGCTTGCCCTTGATTGGATAGATAGTTCAACATCAAGTGGCTTGTCTCTAAGAACTCTTCCATGAACATGTACAGAGTGATATCACAATGGGACTTGTTATGACCTTAAGAGCTGGGGGCTGCTGGCCAGGCACGGTGGCTTATTCCTGTAATCCTAGCACTCTGGGAGGTTGAGGCTGGTGGATTTCTTGAGTTCACAAGTTCAAGACCAGCCTGAACAAAAGCAAGAACCTGTCTCTACTAAAAATAGAAAAACTGAGGCAAGAGGATTGCTTGAGCCTGATTTGGAGGTTGCTGTAAGCTATGATGCCACAGCACTCTACCCAGGGTGACAGCTTGAGATTGTGTCTCAAAAAAAAAAGAACTGGGTGCATTTAAATATGTTTTTCAACGAACAATAATGCCTATCATATTATTTGAATGTTTTCTACTAATTAACACTCAGGTTTGGGTGTCAGAATTTAAAACCTTATAAAACATTTTTTCATAAATTTTCAGCTTACTTCAAGTCCCACATTAAAATAATGGAGTAAAATAGACCTGGATTCAAAATATGATTCAGCCACACACTAGCTATGTGATCTGTGCAAATTTCTTAAACTCTCTAAGTCTCAGTCATTGCATTTGTAAAACAGTAAAAGTATTTACACTTCATAGAATTGTGTGCATTAAATGAAATCATGTATTGCTTGGCATAGTGTCCAACATACAGTAAGTGCTTAATAAGTTGCAGCCTTTCCTTTACCAGAAAACTCATGTAATACTTATATGGAACATATCCCTTCCTAACTTCTTACACCTATTTTAAAGCACCTATTTTACAATTTTAAAATTGAAAAATAAAATTGCAGTTTATATTTTTACTGAAATCACATTGCTCTCATTTTCTTTAGCATTAAATAATAAAGCAAATTATTCTGAACTCCTCCATTAGGATATCTTGTAGACCTTTAGAGAAAAAACAAGGGAAGTTAGTTTTACTTTGTCAAGTTCCAAACTTAAGTATAAACTATTTAATCACCATCAACAATAACTCCATAACATATTGTACTATACAACTTAAAGGTGATTTGTTCTAGAACTTTCAAATGAAAAGCAATTCTGAAATATCCCAAAACACATTTAGTGCCCTCCCAAGAAAAATTAGTAAAAAGAAGAACACTTCTAAAAGCACTTTTAATAGGTAGTAATTAACTGCTTCCCTTCATGGCAAGTCAATTTTCTTTCTCAACCATAGAAAACATGACTATTTGATTAGTAAAAGTTCTATATGAAATCATACCTTTTTGATAGCCATATAACTTCTCCCTTTTTTTGTATTCTTTCTAGTTAATATGTAAACACTATATAAAGTTACAACAGCATTACTGAGCTGATCTCCATAGTTGACAGTAGTTAACATTCAAAATTCTAATTTTAAATGCACTACTCTTGTTTTAAAAAATGTGCTCAAAATCAACTTGATCTTCTTAATAAAGAAGTATGTGGGCTGAGGACAAGAGATTAGCATTCCTTACCAGTTTGAACATATTCCTGAAACAGTTTACTTACACCCACCAAACCACTGTTGAATTGGGCCAGTTTTGTCAATGGTGACACCTAGGCCACAAAGAGAAGAGAAAATAGTAGATACTAAGCACCTCAAACCAGCGGTCAAGTGGGAAAAGCAGAACAGGGAAAACGGGATGCCTCACACGTCTTGCTTGGTACTGTGACAGCAGCAAAACTGTGACAGCAACATCAGCAAAACTGAGTTCACCAATCCTAACTCTCTCTAGTCGCAATTACAACAAGAAAGATAAAACTAGGTATTGATATAGTTCAGACTGCTTTTCTTCATCTTCCACGCCCACGACACTGGGCATCTTCGCCCTTCCCCTCCACCCTTCACACCGCCCACCATTCCTCAAATAAGGACAATGGTTGTACAGCTGCGTCTCTAAGTAGCACAATCCACGCCCACACGCCAGAGCCCAGCAGCATGACACTGACAGTTTTCAGACCTTCCGATCTTCCCAATTCTTGGAGCCTCCATACAACTGAGAAAACGAAGAGATGTACAGAACACTCAAAGCGGCTAATTTAGCGTAGGATCTGCTAGTTTGGGACCTCTGTACCATTTGCCTCCGCACAGGTGGTCCAGAGAGCTGGGGCTGAAGTCAGTCACCACCCAGAATCTCCGAGAACAGAACTGAAGAAACAACCAGCCTTTGTGGGGGGCAGAACGGAATCTCCAGAGCTCCAGAACCACCTCTAACACTGTGCTAGGAAATCCAGGGGACTAGGCGGCGAGCCTGGACCAGCGCGCCCCATAACCGGAGTCTGACCGGCCGCCGCCGCAGAGCTCTTAGGCCACTTGGCAGGGGGCGAGGGCACCTGAGACAAGCAAGCGGGGAACCCTGGGCTAATTTCCCCAGGGGGACGCTCAGCGCGCTTCCCCATACAAGCTCCCTTCCCCACCAATTGCCCTCATCTTGAGCGCTCTACCTGCGAGAAGCCGGCACAGCCCGGCCCTGGCGTCCGTCCTTGCCAGCCTCGGCCGCCGCCGCGCACCCTGCCTCCGGAGCCGGCAGCAGCCGCCACTGACAGAGCTAGGGCCCAGCCAGCGCCTTCCCAACAAACCCCGCGCTCCCGCCGCCCGCTTATTGGAGCCGTCGCCGGCGCGCGCGCCGCTCCCGCGTCACGTGACTGCAGCGGGGCGGGCAGTTAGGGCGGACAGGCCCGGCGGTTGGCCTGAGGACTTCTGTCCCCGTGGGCTGGGCTGACCGTCGACGCTTCGCTGGGTGGTACTGCCATTGAGCACGACTTTTACAGTTATTTCTTACTCTCCCTCTGCCTCTTTTTCTTTTAATGCCTGTTCTGGCAAGTCTCGTTGGAGGAAGAAAACCCCGAAACTGTACCTAGTGGTCCCAGACTGCCGAGAGACAAGAGTGAGGAGGACAAAGGTTGGGGAGGTGAAGAGGGGAGAGATGGGAGCGTCTGGAGAAGGGAGTGCGTCCCGAAGAGTCCCGGATCAGCTGCCAACAGCGGGCAGCAGAGCTACTGAAGACTGCACAGCTTAGAAGAGGCCAGTTCCCAAACAAGCCAGTGGAGAAAATTCAGCCTGCATCTCAGGAATGCTGGAGGTTTTTGTCACTCGAGGACGTCAAAAAGAGTCATTTGGTGACCGCACGCTTACCTCACAAGCTTCAAACGCCAAATGATGTTGGTTTCAAACCTGCGCATAACGACGTAAGCTGAGTTTTCAGTCTTAAAACTCTGAACCTCAAGAACACTTTCCAGAGGTCCTGATACGTGGGCCCGTGAAAAACCACCCAGGGAATATTTGAGGTTTAAAATAACTGCCGAAACGATGTTAAGTTTTCTAGTGAACGGAAAAAGACAAATACTAAATAACAAACGATATTTGAACTTTAAAAAATGCTAGAGCTGTACTCATGGTAGCGTGGATAAGGGTAAGGAAACTTAAGCGAAAGTTTTATCATGTTTTAACCCCAGGATATATTTTATCCCATGTGTCAACATTTTTCATGAGTTTGTTTCTATTAATACTTTAGCTGCATACACACATAAAGTAAAAAGTTCCTGTGAGTTTTAAAGAATATAATAGTTTTTAAATGCTGTGTTTAAACTTTGACAACACAAACAGGTAAAGTAAGAAAAACAGCATAGTATCTTGTTGGCAAGAATAATTTTTTATACTAGAAGCTACCAGATAATTCACTGTTGGAGTTCCTTGCCTTAAATGCTAAACTCTTTAGATTTAGCTCTGTAAAGTTGACAGGATGAAGGGAAGGGAACTAAAGTTTAATGTGTCGCTGTGGATCATGAACTTCACCGATGTGGAAGAAAATGTACAGAAACATTTCGCCTGTTTTGATACGGAAATTTAGCTATTTTGTTTTTTAACTCTTGTTTCAAAGTATTAAAGTCCTATGCAACTGTGTAAACATTTTACCCCAGGAAGATATATATCCCTTTCCTAAGAGATGCAGAAAGAATGATTTTCCACTTGCTAATGATTTGTCCTTTAGTTTTAATTGAGCCATCAATGTCTATGGTAAAGAAAGAGAAAAACAGGAGTCAGGGAGACAGAACTAGCTAGATGCAAGAGATTTCAGAAACCTAATTTTGAGTTAAAATTCCCTAGAGAATTGTTCTAGGAAAAGTAGAGATTGGACCTAGCAAGGGGAGGGAGAGGAACATTTACTCGTTAATATTTTAATCCTTCTAACAACCTTGTAAGAGTAGTGTCATTTTTCAAATGAGAAAAGTGGAAAGATTATATACATTGTTGAAGTTAACACTAAATGTCTGCTTCCTTTATACCACATATCAAGAAGTAAGAGTTTATCAAGCAAAGTTAGGGAACTATATTACAAGCAGAGAAATCAACTTACACACTGTGTAAGGACTACAGGCTACCAGTTGATTCCAAATATTTATTGACAAGGCCCTGTTTAAGTGCCAAGGATACAGAAATAAATAAAAATAACTCTCCTAGAGCTGCTGAAATTAGTGGAAGAAACATTTAGAAAAAAAAATACAAAGTAAATAGTTCTGTGATAGAAGCTAATAATTAAGATATTAGAAAATGATAAGGCAGAAGGGACGTGGGAAAGCCAATGAAGGTGCTGCTAGAGCAGAGCCTTAAGTATCAACAGTTTACTAATACTAAAATTGTTCTAGGATAGAGTCTAAGAAAGTGAAATCAGAAGAACACCAGAAAATACTTTGAGAAAGGAAACAAACTACTGCAGTCAATGGAATTCTAAGTGCTCTAATTAAATAACTTAAACTTACCTAGGTGCTGTAAGAACTTACAGTGGAGGCATTCATTGAACTGATAGAGAAGTTAAGAAAGCATTCTTGAGGAAGTTGCACTGAAATGGAGATCTGAAGGATGGGAAACTGAAGAAGGGAAACGGAATATCTTGTGTGAAGGGCTTTTGTCAGTGGGGGGAACATTGCAAGCCTGAGGGACTGAAAGGAGGCCATGATGGCTGGAGCCAGGTTAAAGGAAAAAATAATGCTGCATTATGAAGCTAGAGACCAGACTAAGCAGGGTATTAATGGCCATATTAAGAACACTTAGTATTTTTCTGAAAAGCAAAAAGAAGAGAGTATTTGATATGATATTCAAATAATTCACTGTTGGAGTTCTTTGCCTTAAATGCTAAACTCTTTAGATATAGCTCTATAAAGTTGACAGGATGAAAGAAAGGGAACTAAAGTTGAATGTGTCACTGTGGATCATGAACTTCATGAATTTTCCACAGAAAATGTACAGAAACATTTCACCTGTTTGATATGGAAGTGATAAGATCTGTGTTTTGAAAGGATCATTCCAAGTGTAGGGTGAAAATGCAAGCAGAGCCAGCATTAGACCAATTAGACCTATGAGGAGTGGTTAGTGTTGGTAGGAGTTCAAGTGGATTAGAGCAGGAACAAGGTGATGGAGACAAGTAGGGGAAATGGAACAAAGTAGGAAGTAAAATGGGAGGTTATGGTGATGGATTCAGATATAGTAGGGTGGGATGGGGACTGAAGAAGAGAAGTCCAGTGATTTAGGATTTCTGGCAGGCCTAGTGGTGGCTAGTAATACTATCACTAAGAATGTGGGATGCTGAAAGAGAGGCAGGCTTGGCAGAAGAGGGTGACTAAACAGGTTGAATTTTAAGTGCTTGGAGGACTTCAAGGTCAGGTGGAAACAGTTGGACCTATGAGTTTGCAGCACTGAGAAGTCTGAGGTGAAGAAAAAAATATAGTTTATAAACTGCTCTTTTCTGCAGGATACTTATTTTTTTCAAAATGTAAATATCTTTGTTTATTATAAGATTTTGTTTTTAAATATATTGAGAAGAGTAAAATTAAAAAGTGAGAGTCTCCAGTTTCCCAGAAACATTGGACAGTAGTACTACAATGCCAGAGGCTACCTGCATGTGAGTCACTAAGATGCTTATTAAAATGTAAACTTGTGGGCCCTGCAGACAAAATCTCTAGGGATAGAAAGGTTGGGAGGAATAAAAAAAAGGAAAGTGGTACCTACCATACTAGGTAGTCCAATACTTCACCCTTCATATTTGACATAGATGTCCTTAGGCTCTCCACTGGGGAGCTCAGAGAAAAGTGGGCATCTTTCTGCAGCACATTTAAATTACGTTGATCAAAAAAAAGTAAAAAAAAAAAAAAAAAGAATATACTTACTGTGCTTTGAACTTCTTTTGAAAATAATTTCATTAATAATCTTTAAACAGGCTTGGCGCCTGTGGCTCAACAAGCTAAGGCACCAGCCACGTACACCTGAGCTGGCAAGTTTGAATCCAGCCCGTGCCCGCCGAACAACAATGACGGCTGCAACCAAAAAATGGCCGGGCGTTGTGGCGGGCGTCTGTAATCCCAGCTACTTGGGAGGCAGAGGCAAGAGACTCACTTGAGCCCAGGAATTGGAGGTTGCTATGAGCTGTGATGCCACGGCACTCTATCCAGGTATCCAGGGTGACAGCTTGAGACTCTGTCTCAAAAAAATAATAATAATAATCTTTAAACATTGTCATGGCACACCAGTGTGTTGCACTACACCAGTTGAAAACCACTGGTCTAGACTATTTAAATTGAATACTGAGCACAAATGGAAAGTAGCCAGGAACTGAAGCCTTAATGGAGCTACCAATGGGAATTTTGAGCTTGCCATAATGTCATATTTTTCTTCAGTAAGAATTGTATAAGGTAATTAATCGGTGAGAAATGAGGCCTATTTTGATAAACAGATATACCTTTCCAATGATCATTAACAGTGATTATAACTATGCAAATAACTCCCCCAATGCGTGAAAGATGTAGATATATGTCTTTAGTAATATTCAAGGGAGACAAAGAGGAAAGGAACCCAGCTCCCAAGGACTTGAGAAAATGAGATTGCATTAGCACGAGTGAGTATTTCATGCTTG
The DNA here is from genome assembly GCA_963573935.1 of Arctocebus calabarensis. Classification (NCBI taxonomy): domain Eukaryota; kingdom Metazoa; phylum Chordata; class Mammalia; order Primates; family Lorisidae; genus Arctocebus; species Arctocebus calabarensis. Next base: position 9,675 of record CAUYON010115783.1, on the reverse strand, counting down.
ATGGCTTCTACATCAACAGCAGCTCCAATGGCAAGTGAAGAGAATCTGACATATGTTTTCAAACATCATTCAGAACATCAAATAAGTGAAAATATGCTTTAATCTTCTTGATGATTCTTAGTCTTGCTATCTTTCTAGGCTTTGTGGTTGAGGAAGTACAACCTAATAAACTTCCAAGACTTGTATCAATTAGAATATACATGCTGGGGCCAGGTGCGGTGGCTCATGCCTGTAATCCCAGCACTCTGGGAGGCCTAGGCGGGTGGATTGCCTGAGCTACAGGTTCAAGACCAGGTTACCTTGTAATCTGTGACTGCTTCCTGGTTAATAGCTATCAAGCAAATTAAGAACTCAGTCCTACAAGCTCATAGAACTAAATTCTGTCAACAAACTGAATGAAACTAGAAACAGATTTTCCCTTAGAGCCTCCAGGAAGGAACACAGCCTGCTGATACTATTGCAGTCTAATAAAACCTAAAGCAGAGAACTAGCTGAGCCATTCTGTCCTGGGTTTCTGACCTACATAACTGTAAAATAATAAATGGGTATCAAAATTTATGGTGATAATGTTATGGCAGGAAAAGAAAACTAACACTTACCTTATTAAGCAAAAATATTTTGGGTAGCTTATCAGGTAGGCTTTTACTCTAAACAGACTTATTTCCAAGAAGGTCACACTGCTCAAATCCTGTGGCTGAGATTTTCACCTTTTAAGAGTCTGGACTAAAATGCACATGTTATATATCTAAGGAGGTGGCACTTGAAGGTGCTATTGGCTACCTCCTAAAGGTGGATTTGGTAGACAAGATAGATACTGCTTGGAAAAGAAGGACTATAAACAGAGGAAAGGCATAGCACCAAAAGCCAGGAGAATGGGGTGCCACAGAATGAGTCATGTGGCTCTTTAGCCTCCATTTGCTCACTTCAGATTTGGTCTCATCTATCACACTCTCCTGAAGCAAATTTATGCTGAACATGGTTTATTGGTCTGATAAAAAACAGGAAAATAAAATCTATACTTCTATAAAATAACTCAGAACATATCCAATGTATCTTGATATTGACATGTCTCAAGCCTAACATTGAAGATTTCTGTTATCGTAAGTAGTGCATAATTCCAAAGACCATTTATGTCTGAAAGGCATGATATATAAAAAAAAAAATTAGAACACAAGGTATCCTGGCATGTAGACCTGTTTCAAAACTCTATGTAAGTTCTACTTAGTTATCAAAAAAGAGTAACATTTCCTTCTTATAATTTAAAAAAATAAAAAAACTTCCTCATTCTGAAAAAAATAAATTTAAAAACAGATTAAGAAAATATATGAAGACTTGGTGCCAAATAACTTCAAAAGGTGGCATTCTAATGCTTCCTAGGAAATAATGATACACGTGACAAATTAGGTAGCTGGTAAAACTTGAGTCTTCTCTAGTATGCATGTAAAGCTTACACATGACACAAGGAAGATGTAGCTTTAGCTAATTCATACTAAGATTTATTGTTAATGGGAGTCATAAGAGTGCATAGTGTTTCACAAAGCATAAAATATGGAAGACAGGTTCCCTGCCCTGAAGAGCTTAGTAAAACATGTCCAGTCAGTAGCTAACAGGAAAAATATTAAGTCACCATGATTTACAAAGTGGTTACCAGTGGAAGACTGGGTACATGGAAGATGCCTTATAAGGAAAGAATAGGAAAATGCCTGGGATTTGGAAAAATATCTTATTGCAAAAGCTTGAGGGAAGAATGAAAAAAATGACAGAACAAAGTTCCAAGAAATAATGAAAGGAAAAACTGAAGGGAAAGATGGAGAAAAAGATTCAGGCTCTTTTGGGACGTAAACCAATATATGAATTATAGAATGTTGATTTGTTTAATAAACTTCTGAAATTAGACAACTGGAAATTATGACTATATAGTTAATTTCTTATAAAACTTAAGAGGTAGTTTTCCCAAGTAATAAACACTATGCTAAATTTCTTGCTCAAGACATATATTCCATCTATAACATGTACGTATAAATGAAATTTCATACAGATCTGTATACAGCTGAATTGTAAATAACTTTAAAAGTTTAAGAATTTTTTAAACTATAAAAGAAACCACTTTAGAAGATATATTCAAAAGCAGTAGATATATACACATGTTATAGAAAAGTCCCAATACTGTAGCAATGCTGAAATCAGACCCAGTATTTCCCTACAAGATGAAGATCAGCTCTTTGGACAGTATATTCATGTCTGTATCATCTCCAGGCTCTACCTCTTGGATACAGAGGTGCTTCTTTAGTCCTGAAATTGATCACACTTGGGGAGTTGGCTATCCAAATAATTTGCCTATTTAATTATATTATGTATTAATTGTCTTAATGAGTTTTGAATGTTCTTTGTATATTATGAATACTAGAGCTTTTTCAAATGTGATTTTCAGATATTTTTCTTAGTCTGTGGCTTATCTATAAATTCATTTAAACATTGTCTTTCAAATAGCAAAAGTTCTTACATCTAATGAAGGGGATTTATCCTTTTATTTTTTTTCGTTTATTGGTTGTGCCTTTCATGTCATATCTAAGAAGTATTGCCTGACACAAAATTACAAACATCCCTCCTATATTTTCATATACAAGTGTTGTACTTTAAGGTATTGCTTTTCAGTCTTATGGCTCATTTAGAGTTAGTGTTATATAAGGTGCGAGGTTTGCATTAAGGTTCTTTTCCTTTTGCATATGGATGTCAAACTGTTTCAGCACCATCTTTTGAAAAGATTGTCCTTTTTCTATTAATGCATTTATATCTTTATCAAAAATCAATTGGCTGTATATTTGAGAGTCTTATTTCTGGGCTTACTATTCTTTCCATTGAGTATACAGTATATTCTGAAAGTTGCCATACATAGGGAGAAATGGGAATTTTTAGCTAAATATGCCTTCATTTACAAATATTCATTGTAAAATTTTACAAATATTCCTTATGTATTGGCCACCTCTTTTTAAGATTTTATAATGAATATTTTGTATTCTTTTATATCTAATAAATGAGTCTGTAATTGAAAACCTACTCTCACAGCAAACTGACACCAACTTGGCCTCATCAGTGAATTCTTTCCAAATACTTAACAAATGAAATGACATCAATATTACATAAACTATTCCAGAATGTAATGAATATTTTGTAAATAAAGGTACAGTTAGCTACAATTTCCCATTTTCCCTTATGTAAAGCAACTTTTGGGACACCCTGGTTTTTTTTTTTTTTTTGTCATGTAGACTATTAACCATCATCACCCACTCTTGAAATGAGGTGGTCTGAGTCTTCCAACTTTGTTCCTTTTAAAAATTGTTTTGTTCTGCTACAGCTGTGTTTGTTTTCTTTAAAGCTTATGTATTTATGAAGCAGTTTATGGCTTACCTTCTGCTTTATACCTGATGAACATATTTGTATAAGTTAATAAGATGCCCTACTTTCATTTTCAATGTTTAATAAGCATGAGGGCTACTGCATGTATTATCTTTGCTCATGCTATTTACTATCTTATTGTTAATAGAAATTTTATGAATGTAAGATTGAATTTATACTTTTTTGTGATAATCTATTGTCTATAAATCACATTTTGCCTATAAAATTAAAATTAATAAAATTTCTTTGTATTGGTTTAAAAAAATTGTTTTGGCTATCCTAGTTCTATATAAACTTTAGAAAAAAACCTATCGATTTCTAGAAAAAATACCATACTGGAACTTTTACTAGTTTGCGTTGATCTATAGATTACTCTGAGGAAAACCGGTGTATTAGCAATATTGAGTCGTCCAATCCATGGGTATATTTCTCTCCATTTATTTAGAGCTTTGATTTTTTTCCATTATTATTTTATAGTTTTCAATATACATATCCTGCATATTTTTGTTAGATTTAAATCTTATTTCATATTTTGGTACTATTATAAATTATACTGGTGTTTTAAAATTTGATTTCCAAATATTTGTTGTTAACATGTAGAAATAAAACTTACATTTGACCTTTTATCCTGCAATTTTTCTAAAATTATTTATTAGTTACAGAAAGGTTCTGTACATTCTTTGGGGGTTTCTATGTAGAAAATCACCTGGTCTAAACAGAGTTTCATGTCTTCCTTTCTGAGCTGTATTTTTTTAAATTTGTTTTTCTTACCTTGTTGCATTTACTATCTGGTATCCCAAGTACAATGTTGAATAGGAGTGGTAAAAGCAAACATCTTTTTCTTACGTTCCCTCTTAGAAGAAAACATTGAGGAAACATTGTAATTTATTCAGTATAGTCCCTTCTTATTCTGTAGAAAGTGTTTATCATGAATGGCCTTTGAATGTTGTCAAATGCTTTCTCTGTAACTATTGAGATGATCATGTAGTTTTTCTTTAGTTGCTATAATGAATACAAATCTTGAACCAGACTTGTGTTCCTGAAATAAGCCGTATGTGGTTATGACATGTTATCCCTTTTATACATTACTTTATATATTGGTGGATTCAATTTGCAAGTATTTTTCCTCCCCTTTCATAGCAGACACATTGACAGACACTTCTACATGAATGTTTTCAACAACAGATTACTGTGTCTAAAACTTTTTACATTGTTGAAAAAGTTAGAAACTACCCATAGGGTTTGCAATCATGGCAAAAAGTATGTTGGTCACATCTGGCATAGAAACTAAACTACAATGATGAAGCAGTATTTGGTGTCTGGTTTATTTGTGAAGTCTTTATGTGTATGTTTCCCATTATTTCAATTCATTCTTCATAACTGTTACTTTTGGGGGACATGTTTCCAAGCTCTCATGCCAAAATGAGTTAAATTCAACAATTATTTCTGACATTCCCATTTAATTTCTATTATTTGAATCATGATCATTATTTTCATCATTATCTCTGTCTTATTCCATTTTTTCCTACACTGGGTAATTTATACAAAAAAACAGAAATGTATTTCCTCCCAGTGCCGGAGGCTGAGAAGTCCAAGATCAAGCGTCTGGCATCATCTGGTAAGGTCCTTCTTGGTGTGTCATAATATGGTGGAAGGCATCACATAGGCAAGAGAAAGAGAGCAAGAGGGAGCTGAAGTCATCCTTTTACAAGGAAACCACTCCTACAGTAACGAACCTATTCCCACAAGAACAGCATTTATATGTCCATGATATTCATGCCCCCAAGACCCAATCACTCCCATTAAGCTCCACTTCCTAATACCTCTTCATTGGAGATCAAGTTTCCAACACATGAACTTCAGGGGACACATTCAACCACAGCAGTTCCCTTTAAAATGTAACATCAGGCTCAGCGCCTGTGGCTCAAGCAGCTAAGGTGCCAGCCACGTACACCTGAGCTGGTGGGTTCGAATCCAACCTGAGCCCGCCAAACAACAATGATGGCTGCAACCAAAAAATGGCCAGGCATTGTGGCAGGCGCCAGTAGTCCCAGCTACTTGGGAGGTGGAGGTAGGAGATTCTCTTGAGCCCAGGAATTGGAGGTTGCTGTGAGCTGTGAAGCCACAGCACTCTATCCAGGGTGACAGCTTGAGGCTCTGTCTCAAAAAAAAAAAAGTAAAATAATGTAGCATCAATTGCTCTTTGTAACACCTCAAAATAATATGGAATGTTCTTACCTGTATTCTGATTTATGTGGAATCTACACAAACATAGTCTTTTTGTGTTCTATGCAACAATCACAGTTTTCAAGGACTTAAATACAATTTAAGTCAGAAAACACAATAACTAATGGCTACCTTGTTAAAAACAATTTACAAACAAAACAATATTTGTGAACTGTTCTGCCTTGGAATAAGCTACCCAGAATGTCATAAAGAGTGACCATTTCAAAAAATTATTTTGCATTTCTTTTTGAAAATCATCTCTTTGCCCATTGTTAAGGACTGAATTGTATCCCCTACCCCAAAATTCAGAGCTTGAAACCCTAATCCCTGATGTGACTGTATTTGGAGATAAGGTCCCATAAAGGTGTAAATAATGTTAAATGAGGTCATGAGGATGGGATCCTACTCCAAATGGACTATATCCTTAGAAGACACCAGGACCACATGCATACAGAAAAAAGCCACATGAGGACAGCAAGAAGGCAACCATTCATTCACACGACAAGGAAGGGGGTCTCAGGAGAAACCAACCCTGCCAGTTCCTTGATCTTGGGCTTCCAACTTCCAGAATTATGAGAAGATAAATTTCCGTCATCTAAGTCATCCAGTGTGCTGGATTTTGGCATCCCTAACAGACTAATATGCTATTTTTTTTTTACTGAGTCTCACTTTATCACCCTCGGTAGAGTGCTGTGGTGTCACACAGCTCTTAGCAACCTCCATCTCCTGGGCTTAGGTGATTCTCTTGCCTCCCAAGTAGCTGGGACCACAGGCGCCCACCACAATGCCCGGCTATTTTTTTGTTGCAGTTCAGTGGGGCTGGTTTTGAACCTGCCACCCTCGGTATATGGGGCCGGTGCCTTACTGACTGAGCCACAGGCGCTGCCCCTAATATGGCATTTTTACTTTGTTTGATTCCAAGTAAATATAATTGGAATCATAATTTTGAAGAAAAATATTGTCTTTAACTGAAGTGTTAAGAATTATCTACATTTTTTAACAAGCCACATGAGAAAATCCTTATAAAAGTCAATAAAATCATCAAGCCAAATCTGCTGATCTTGGTTAGCATATAAATTGTGTTTTGCTCTACAATTACTTAATTTTTTTAGAGACAGAGGCTCACTCCATTGCCCTCGGTAGAGTGCTGTAGTGTCACAGCTCACAGCAACTTCCAACTCCTGGGCTTAAGCAATTCTCTTGCCTCAGCCTCCCGAGTAGCTGGGACTACAGGTGCCTGCCAGAATGCCCGGCTATTTTTTTGTTGCAGTTTGGCCGGGGCCTGGTTTGAACCCGCCACCCTTGGTATGTGGGGCCAGCACTCTACCCACTGAGCCACAGGCACGGCCCTACAAATACTTTTATATTAATATTTCTTCTACTCTTTTATTTATTCTTTTGGGAGTGTCCTAATTCTTCTAATCGTTATCTCTTCTCTTGTCATTTTAATTATCTGTATTTTCTTGGCTATCATGAAGGTTTTCTTTTCTCCACAATTTTGTCAATCAAAGTTTTAGTGTACATTTCAATATAGTTAGATTGGTTTTGGTGTTTTGAAGTTTTCTGAATCTTCTTAATTTGGGTTTAAGTTTTTCATTTCCAGAAAAATACTTTGTTTCATGTATATTTGAATCTTAGTATAAATCAGTAATTCTAAAAAGATGTGTAAAACAAAACTGAAATTAAAACAAGCAAAAGAGCAATAAAATTCATTTTTAAAATTTGCTGCAATATATGATGAGCTAAAACATTGTGTAACCACATCACCCATATTATATACATTGGTTTATTGATGGATATATGAAGGAATTTTGTCACTGGAGCACTCTTCTAGCTGTTTCACTGTGCTGGTGGTAATTTTGGTTGGTTTGTCCCCTGAACTGCCAGACATGTCCAGGATAAGATATATCAGATAAGCTAAGGTACCTTATACTACATTGAGATGCATAAAACACATATCATGCACAAAACACTCGTTATTTTGGTGTATGTGCCCCAGGAATTGCAATAAACTCTATTTTACACATTTCCTATCCAAAAAGAAAAATATCTGAGGCATATATCAAGGATATTCATAACATATTCATATATCAAGTATATTCATTGATTTCACTATATGTTAATGAAAACTCAATCCACAACTGTTTCTACTCCACTACCAACTATTCCCACTCTCCAAGTATCATTCATTTTATGATGGTCCTTGTGCTTTCTTACCACGATGCCAGGTGAGTTGGCACAATGAGCCATAAGAATACCCCTAAAAGTTATTCTTATCCTGCAAAGGCTAGCAATAACCCCAAGAGTGACTGTTAGCCATGTAACTATATCCCATAACACACCAAATAACATATCCACAAATCAACTACCTGGATCCCCAAAATACTCAGGCAGTTACCAAAGCCACCCAACACAAGGGTAAGTATAATGGAGGAAAAGCCAGAATGGAAAGAGATAGCAATTGTCATTAATTGGAGTTGAAATATCTTATTTGGGCAAAAATTTTGCAAAAATACACGACCTTGTAAACACATCATTAGAGTCCCTGCCAAGAAGCTTTGTAAGAGCTTCTGTTAAGGCGCCCTAACATTTCAACATTCTTAGCTTCAGGATAACTCTGTCTCTGGACCTTACTTTGCAAGCTTTATTCACAATTTCCCTCACTGCCTAGAATGTCCTGTCCCTTTTTCTCCTTCAGGCAAATCCAGATTTTTCTTTCAGAGGCCGATTCAAATGTAAATAATTCCCTGAGAAAGGACCTATTGTATTTGGGGGCTTTGACAAAAGACAGATTTGACTTTCAACTTTGGCTTTGTTATGTGCTGTTTGTGAGTCAGATGCAAATTACTAACTTCTTTGAGGTTCTATTTCTTTATCTATCAAATATGTATACGAATAAGAATATATATACCTGGGGAGTTGTCAGAATTTTTAAAAATTTAGTATTTCATCATTTCTATTGTTTTAGATTTTAATATCTCTCAATAGAATATTTCAAATAATGAGAAAATAATGCTAAGGAGAGCTTTAATACATTTCTTTCCCCCCCCCCCAACATAATTTTTTTTGGAGACAAGGTCTCACTCTGTTGCCAGGACTGGAGTACAGTGGCTTCATCAGAGCTCACTGTAGACTTGAACTCCTGGGCACAAGTGATCCTCCTGCCTCAGCCTTCCAGTAGCTAGGACTACAGACCCTGCCAATGCACCCATCTCTTTCTAACTTAATTTTATTCTTTGAGTGAAGAGTAGGACTGGAACTAGAATTAAGCTAGTGTGGCATTTGTCTCAGGTCCAAAACTTAAAGGGGTGGCAAAAACTCAGTAATCAATATAAATAATATTTAATTCAATATTTTTAAAACCAGTGCAAAAACTCCATAATGAACAAAATATCAAATTTTTAAATGATTTATTCATTTATTTTATTTTGTTTTTTATTTTATTTTATTTTTTATTGTTGGGTATTCATTGAGGTTTCTAGAAACCATGTTACACTGGTTGCATTTGTTGGGTAAAGTCCCTCTTACAATGGTGTTTTGCCCCCAAAATGTGTGGCACACACCCAGACCCCACACCCCTCGCTCCTTCCCTCTCTGCTCTTCCTTTCCCCACCCCTCCCTCATTCTTTCTCTCTCTGCTCTCCCCTTCCCTCACCCCCACGTGTCAATAATTGTCATTAATTGTCCTCATATCAAACTTGAGTACATGGGGTTCATGCTTCTCCATTCTTGAGATGCTTTACTAAAGATAATGTGTTCCACTTCCATCCAGGTAAATACAAAGGCTGTGAAGTCTCCATTTTTTTTAATGGCTGAATAGTATTCCATAGTGTACATATACCATAGTTTGTTAATCCATTCCTGGATTGGTGGGCATTTAGGTTGTTTCCACATTTTGGCAATCGTAGACAGTCTAGTGCAAGTGTCCTTATGATAAAAGGATTTTTTTCCTTCTGGGTAGATGCCCAGTAATGGGATTGCAGGATCAAATGGGAGGTCTAGCTTGAGTTCTTTGAGAGTTCTCCATACTTCCTTCCAAAAAGGTTGTATTAG
>CAUYON010115782.1:0-19723 GCA_963573935.1 Arctocebus calabarensis | reverse complement strand
CACTCAAATCTATGGCCTTTATATATACCAACAATAGTGAAGCCAAAAAAAAACCAGTCAAGGACTCTATCCCTTTCACAGTAGTACCAAAGAAGATGAAATATTTGAGAGTTTATCTAACAAAGGATGTGAAAGATCTTTATAAAGAGAACAATGAAACTCTAAGAAAAGAAATAGCTGAACATGTCAACAAATGGAAAAACATACCATGCTCATCGCTGGGAAGAATCAACATTGTTAAAATGTCCAAACTACCCAAATCAATATACAATTTTATTGCAATTCCTATTAAAGCTCCATTGTCATATTTTAAAGACCTCGAAAACATAATATTTCATTTTATATGAAATCAGAAAAAAACCTTGATTTGCCAAGACATTGCTCAGAAAAAAAAACAAGCATGAGGAATCATGCTACCAGACCTGAGACTGTACTATAAATCAATAGTGATCAAAACAGCATGGTATTGGCACAAAATCAGAGAGATAGATGTATGGAACAGAATAGAGAACCAAGAGATGAACCCAGCTACTTATCCTATTTGATCTTTGACAAGCCAATTAAAAACATTCAGTGGGGAAAAAATTCCCTATTTAACAAATGGTACTGGGTGAACTGGCTGGCAACCTGTAGAAGACTGAAACTGGACCCACACCTTTCATCATTAACAAAGATAGACTCTCACTGGGTGAAAGATTTAAACTTAAGACATGAAACTATAAAAATATTAGAAGAAAGTGTGGGGAAACTCTCGAAGGAACCAGCCTGGGTGAATGTTTTATGAGGAGGACTCCCCAGGCAATTGAAGCAGTATAAAAAATACACTACTGGGACCTAATCAAACTAAAAAGCTTCTGTACTGCTAAGAACACAGTAAGTGAAGCAGGCAGACAGCCCTCAGATTGGGAGAAAATATTTGCAGGTAATTCCTCTGACAAAGTTTTAATAACCAGAGTCCACAGAGAACACAAACGTATTAGCAACAAAAGGACAAGCAATCCCATCTCAGGGTGGGAAAAGGACTTGAAGAGAAACTTCTCTAAAGAAGACAGGTGCACGGCCTACAGACACATGAAAAGATGCTCATCATCCTTAATCATCAGAGAAATGCAAATCAAAACTACCTTGAGATATCATCTAACTCCAGTAAGATTAGATCACATAACAAAATCCCAAAACCAGAGATGCTGGCGTGGATGTGGAGAAACGGGAACACTTCTACATTGCTGGTGGGAATGAAAACTAGGACATTCCTTTTGGAAGGATGTTTGGAGAATACTTAGAGATCTAAAAATAGACGTGCCATTTGATCCTATAATTCCCTTACTAGGTATATATCCAGAAGACCAAAAATCACATCGTAAAGAAGATATCTATACCAGAAGGTATATTGCAGCCCAATACATAATTGCTAAGTCGTGGAACAAGCCCAAGTGCCCATCTACCCATGAATGAATTAATAAATTGTAATTAATTAATTATTTATTAATTGTTATTTTTATTAATTATTAATTAATTATTTATTATTAATAAATTCCATGTATACCATGGATTATTATGCAGCCTTAAAGAAAGATGGAGACTTTACTTCTTTCATGTTTACATGGATGGAGCTGGAACATATTCTTCTTAGCAAAGTATCTCAAGAATGGAAGAAAAATATCCAATGTACTCAGCCCTAACATGAAGCTAATTTATAGCTTTCATATGAAGGCTAAAACCCAATTATAGCACAAGAATATGGGGAAAAGGGCAAGGGAGGGGAGGAGGAAGCATGGGTTGAGGGAGGGCAATTGGTGGGATCACACCTATGGTGCATCTTAAAAGGGTACAGGTGAAATTTATTAAATTTAAAATACCAATGTCTACATATAGGTGATTAAGAAAATGTCAGGAAGGCTTTGTTAAACAGTTGGATGAAAATATTTCAGATTGTATATGAAGTCAGAACATTGTGCCCCATGATTGCACAAATGTACACAATTATGATTTAATAAAAATTAAAAAACACTCATTCATGATTTGAAAAACTTAAAACCTGTCAGCATACTAGAAATAGAGATTTCCTCAACTTGATAATGAATCTCTACAAAGGGACATCAGCTAACATCAGACTTGATGGAGAGAATCCGGAAGTCTCCCTCTTGAGACTTGGAAGAGGCAAGGATGCCTCCTTTCATCACTGATTTTCAACTTCATGCTGGAATTTCCAGCTAACGTGATAAGAAAAGGACATAAAGGAAATCATATTGGGAAAGAATAAATAAATCTGTCTTTATTCGTAGATGTTATGATTGTCTATGGAGAAAATGTGAAAGAATCAACCAAAAACAAACAAAAAAGAATCCCGAAACTTACAAGCAATTATAAAAATGTCACTGGATATAAAGTAAATCACTTTCAAAAAGCCAGCAAGGAACAAGTGAAATGCAAAATTAAAAACACAAAACCAATTTCATTATAACCCCTAAAAATGAAATATTTAGGCATAAATATAACAAAATATAAACACAATCTATATTAGGAATCCTAAAACATTTTGATAAAAAGGGGGAACTATATCAATGGGGAGATATTCACTATTTTCAGAATGTCAGTTCTTTCCAACTTGATTTATAGATTCAATCAATCCAGATCAAAATCCCAGTAAATTATTTTGTGGATGTCCACAAACTGACACTAAAGTTTATAAGGAGAGAGGCAAAACACTCAAGATAGTTAACACAATATTGGAGGAGAAAAATAATGTTGGAGAGCTGATATTACTTGTCTTCAAGATTTACTGTAAAGCTATAGTAATCAAGACAGTGTGATATTGGGAAAAGCATAGACAAATAGATCAATGTAACAGAATAGAGACCCCCAAAATACATCTACATTGTCAACTGATCTTTGACAAAGAAAGAAAGGCAATGGGATAAAATTTTCTGGCATAATTGGGCATCCACATGCTAAAAATGGATCAAGACACAGATTTGACACTCTCCACAAAAATTAACTTAAAATGGATCAAAGATCTGAGTATAAAATGCAAAATGAACCAAGAAACCCAACAGGACTTGGGCTTACCGATGACATTTTAGATTTAACACTGAAGGAATGACCTATGAAAGAAAAGGGTAAACTGGAGTTTATTCAAACTTTATGATTGTCTATGTAGAAAACGTGTATTGTGAAACATACTGTTACAAGAATAAAAAGACAAACCACATTCTGGAAGAATAACTGCAAAAGATCTATCTGGTGAATACTGTTATCAAAAATAGACAAAGAATTCTTCAAACTCAAGAATAAGAAAAAAATTAAAAATGGGCCAAAGATCTTTCAAAATCCTCACCCAAAAGGAGGATGACAACCATATGAAAAGATGTTCAACATCATATATCATTACTAATTATCAGGAGAATGCAAATGAGACACCACTACACAACAGTTAGAATGGCAAAAATTTGGAACACTGAAAACAACAAATACTTACAAACTCTCATATATTGCTAGTGGGGATAACAACGTGGTATAACAACAACTTACGAAGACAGTTGGGTGGTTTCTAACAAAACTAAACATAATCTTGCCATATAATCCCGAATTTATTCTTCTTGGTATTTACCCAAAGGAGTTGAACACATTTGTCCACACAAATGCTTGAACGGGGATGTTTATAGCAGCTTTATTCATAATTGCCAAAACTTGGAAGCAACCAAGATGTCTTTCAGTAGATGGCACATCCAGGCAATGAATTATATTCATCCCTAAAAGGAAAGGGGACAACCTGGAGGGGAATGAAGGATGCAATCTTAACTGTAGTGTACAATGAACACTGTTCCAGAAAGGAGAACACTAAAAGCCCTGACTTCAGCTTTAAATGAGCTCTCTATAAACAAGCCCCTTATCAAATGCATTGTTTATAAATATTTTCTCCAAAAGATGAAATACATGAAGTCCAATTCAATAAAAAGCAATCCAATTCTCCATCTCTTTCACATTATACTTGCCAGTAGAAACATTGTGACTTTAAAATCAAATCCATTCTTCCAATTCTCCTCGTAAAAACATGAGGCATGTTGTAACATGTATTTTTCATTTGACAAATTATTCATTTTAAAAATATACCAAAATCTATTACAATTAGTATCTAAAGGATATTCTGGCTAAATTATTACAATGCATAGTACTTCTCATATGCTGCCCCAGTACTTATGACGAATATTCCAAGAAATCAAATACACGTAAATGAAACCGCTAGATAGAAATCTATTTTTGTCTTCACAGCTGTGTGATATCGAATCCAACCTCATCATTTTCTTGCCTGAATATTTCACCACGTAACTGGGCTTATTTCTCAAAACTGACCTTTATCATGTTAGAAAACAGAACCAAAGGAATCTCTTGGATGTTTCCTTTATTTATAGAAAAGCTCAATCTTTCTTATTCTCCATTAATTCTCTCAATGTATTGGGAAAACTAGGGTTTTTTAAACTTGTTTTCCATTTTTACAACAAAGACAAATTGCAACATCATCTGGCATCCTTTTTCTTATTTACTTTCCTGAATCATAATATGTATAAGCTTATAAAACTTGCGAGAACTTGAAGGGTTCATTTTGAAGAGTCGGTCCAGGAAACAGTATTTGGCCATTTTCACAGGCAGTGGAGAGTGTCAACTTTGCTGTCCCAGCAGGTGATTCCATGCCATCCAGTGCTGTCACAGCACCCTCTTCTCCAAGACATACTGCAGCCTAGGAAGTAGGTCTAAGTGATGGAGGACCAAGGCAGCTGATTAATAACACCCCTCTCTGGCCAGGTATGGATAAGTGATGACCCAATGGTGTGGATGCCAGAGTGGATGGTAGCTCTGCCAGCTTACAAGAAAGAGGAAACCTAAGAATATTTGTGGTTATGTGGGAGCATGGAGCTGAGTGCAGCTCAGCATGACCCGGGCTTCCTCAAACAAGTCTTCCCTGACCCCCTATCTGCAATCATTCAGCCCACCGAAACCCAGCTATCTCTCAGCTTCTTACCTTGCAATCTTTCCTTCGTGACGTCTGTCCCCATCTTTATCAAACTTGCCACATTGATCTTTCTGCCAGATTACCTGTCTCCTCCTCCTCTTCAGCTCCGCGAGGTCAGGATCATCTCCGTCGTGCTCACCATCGTATCTCCAGTACTTAGACGAGGGTCTGACACTTGGCACATACACGGCAAAGATGGGTTAAATGTGTATATTCAGGAACTAATGTGATGGTTGAATAAGTGTTCAGTGAGTGGTGATAGCTGATATACCTAATAATATTACTTTGCCTTTTCCCCAGAGATCTTAGCCCTGGTACGACATACAAGAACCCATTTAGGAGGAATGGTTCCTATTTACCTGCAGACTCCCTGCAGGAGTGGGCGGCTCTGGCCCACATTTGAGAAGTCAGCATTACGCCCTCTCAACTAAGCTCCATCTTGAAATTGAGCCACCTGAACAGCTTTTCCTGAGATCAGCCCGTGTGTGCCAGAAGCACCTGGGGGCTTTGGCCTCCCGCATCCTGTAGCCTCGGGACACAGACAGTCCCACAACTCTCATGACCCCCTTGCCTTGCAGCTGACACCTGCCTTTACCAAGGTCCCCTTAGAGCAACTCCTTCATTCTCTCCCCTACAGAGCACCTGCCCCATCACGCTCATGTGCATCACCTGATGCTGATGAGGGCCGCACCCTCTAACCAGCTATCCCATGATGCTCTCTGCGCTCAGGGGCGTTAATTTCAAAGCCAGGAATGCTGCCAGCCTCCTTATTTAAAAACAAACAAAGCCCCTCAAAACAGATCCAAGCTGTTGGCTTTGGGCATTGTTTTTCAGTTTGAGTCCTAAGAAACGGAAACAGTGACCAGCCTATGTCCTGAAGGGCTGAACTGTCGAGATTTGGAAACACGTAATATCCATGGAAGGAGCAGATGTTATTCTCCCGCGGTGGAATGACCCCGCCAAGGCATTCTTGTTCCCACTCACGTCAACTCGCACCGCTGTGAAGGAGCCTGCCTTCTTTCTCCAGCCGCCTGTCCTCACTCGGGCGTCTCCCTGTCTGGCTCTGTATTAGGACATGCGAGCCGGCAGGAAGGCCTGTGCACTCTGTCTCTCTGTGTGGCAGGGAGTTTGAATCATGGATCTCTAGCCGCACAAGGGAGTCCTCCCCTGACCACCCTACCACCCAAGCGGCTCCCTGGCCCTGCTTGCTCAGCACATCTATGCAGCTGCTTATGAGGCTGCCCTGATCTCCAGAGAACGCCCTGTATGTGGTGAACCCTGTCGTTCCGTGTCTGTGTCTGTGTGAGTGTTAGGAGAGGGGTATAACTAACATCACTGTCTTAATTCCAGGAAAGTGACATGTCTCTCCCTCAGTCTGGTCAAAGGGCTATTATTTCTGTATTGAAAAGGGAGACTGGATAATGTTAGAGAGTTGTTAAAATCGCAGGAAAATCAAAGTGAGACTCTGTTCTTGACCTAATTCGAAAGGTTGAAAGGAAATTAAAATTTTCTCTCTACACGATTCAGTTTTATTTTACTCAGAGATCATGCACTAGGTAAACTTATTATACCCTCTGGGACAAGACTCCTGTGCCCTGGGGAAGCCCCAGCATTACCCTACGGGAACTATACCCACCTCACCTGGTGCCATGGTCCTCCTCAACTTTCTGAGCCCCTCTGAGCCCAGCAGACCTGCTCATACCTGACTCTAGGTTCTCGTGACACCCAGGACTCGCCCACGGAGCACCTGCTGCAGCGGTGATCATGTGACCCAGTGTGTCTTGGCTGCCCAGCTCAGCCTTCCCTGGAGGATGCAGGGAGGAGGCCTTGTTCCTCCTGCTCTCCGCGGCATCCCATGGGCCAGCCCTGGGCCTGGAGCCTAAGAGGTGCTCAGTCCACACTTGTTAAACGTTGGTGAGCAAATTACTGCTCTGAGTTACGACATGAAGTATTTCATTTCCTAAAGGGCATTCACTACAGAAATCTATCCTTAGTCCGTAAAGAGCTATGCAAATTCAAAAATGGTGCCTCTTCCACTTCTCACAACACTGTCATAATACACCAGTTTGGGTACAGTGAGACAGAATCTTACCATCTTTTGTGCAGATGTCCTACTAAACCCCAAATCTCTGAGATATAAGAAGTGAGTGACACTGTCATAAACACGCCTGTGGGCAGTGCCCACCCTACACACCGTTGCTTGGCAGTCCCCAGTGTGTTCAGAAGTGCCGAGGCTGTGAGGGAGCAGAGTCTGATCGTGTGCAGTGAGACTGGATTGCCCCGTGCCCCTCTCCTGACTCCATGCGTGAGTACCCACCAGTCCAGAGGCAATACCCGTGCTAAAGCCAGAAAATGAAATTTCAAATGAAATTTTGCAATGAAGCAACCACATCATCAGGATAAACCATTGCCCCCAAAGCAGACACAAAAGATCTTACAGAGAAGCTCAGAAAAGGGAGGGGTCCCTGCTGGTCAGGGTAGGACCCAGATGACCTTTGATTTTCTTTCAATGAGATTGTATCATATGATGACTCCCTTAGGATCTGGGACACTCCTTCATCTAGCTCACAGCTCCAAATCATTCTGCCACCTTGAAGCAGTTGGAAATAGAGCAAGGCTGAGGCAACCCCACTCTCGTCCTGCCCGAGCACCAGACCACGGGGCACCTGCTCTCTGTCTCTGCAGAGAAAACATCCAGTCACTCAGGGTGACTGCTGAACCTCCAGAGACCTAGTGAACTGTATTAGTTCAGAAACACAGACACACACACTCACACACACATACAGACTCACGGTTGACTTTCTTCATCTGTGTTTCAGCAGAACTAGCTACAAATACCTACGTGTCATCATCTAATGTTGTGGTCATTATTTATTTTCTCGTTTTTACCTGCAGAGAATATTACACAGGTTATTTTATGAGATGAAGTTTTAAATGAGCTTGACTATTAATATATAATTCAGAGTGACAGAGGCTATTACTGCAAGAAACTGAAAAGAAA
This sequence comes from Arctocebus calabarensis, assembly GCA_963573935.1. Taxonomy (NCBI): domain Eukaryota; kingdom Metazoa; phylum Chordata; class Mammalia; order Primates; family Lorisidae; genus Arctocebus; species Arctocebus calabarensis. The sequence goes on along the minus strand of CAUYON010115782.1, from coordinate 11,711 downwards.
ATTGGAACGTTACCTCTTTCTCTATCAGAGGGATGTGGGGGCCCACAGAGGAAAAGAAGGAATCATTTGTCCTCTTGACAAAGACACTTTTCTGTCATTTCAGGACATAAATCTTATGGTCATAATCTGAACTGTGGCTTTCCATTAAAATAAGTCATACATAGACTTGAAAGATTTGATTGTGATTTTTAATATGAATATTAGAAAAAATGTTTCTACCATGCCATAAGCAACATTGTTACTATGTTTTTATACATAATACATTCTTGAATTTTATAAATACCTTCAATGACATTATTTGTGAAATATTAAATCGCTCATATCATAAATAGTTATAATGCAGTCCTGCAGACCAGGAGTTTAAAAGGAACCAATAATAAATACAGTAGAAGCTTTCTAAGTTGACTACCCAGGAAACTGTAACAAACGAGGTGTTTACCACAGGGGACTGAGCCTACTGCATTGGTAAGCACATGTGGTGCATGTCTGGTCTATGAAAATTAGGTCAACGTAAGGAGGTGGCCAGTGGAGGGAGGTGGTCACCTAGGGAGTCTCAGCTGCATTTTATTTAGTCAATATCTGGGCAGGCCATACAATTTCTGTTGCACCTGTTCAACTCTGCTGGTGTAGCTCAAAAGCAGCCCTAGTCAATAGAAGAGCAAATAGGCATGGCTGGGGTCCATTAAACTATATTTATAGGAACATAGAGTGGGGCCATACTTGACCCATGAGGCTTAGCTTGCTGACCCCAGCAATATATGACTGTCTCTACACCCTGCCCAAATCAAGTCGGCTGTGAGATTTCTGGTCTCGATTAGTTGCAGCTCTGTTCTTTCTGTTTCATAAAGCAGAACACCTTGGTGTCATCTCTGCTTTCTCCTTCTCTCCCACATCATATGATATTATCAGCAAATGTTCTCCAATCTCCCTGTATGTGTCAAGAATCTACATTTCACCAAGTCTGCTTCACTGACCAAACCACCAGCAGCCTCGATTACTGCAGGGCACTCCCACGTAGCCCTTCCTTGTTACATTTCAGCCTTTGTCAGCGGTGGCCATCAGAGCAACTCCATTAAAATATATACCAGACATTGTTCTCCGAAGACCCCGCCCTATAAAAAGACAAAGACTTCCCAGAACTAGAGTCTACAGTATGTTCTAGAACACCTAGCATAGTCTCTCCCTCTCTGAGACTCCCTGGCCTTATTTCCTCGTTTTCCTCTTGGGCTCACTGCTCTTCTTACTGTTTAATACCCCAGACACATTACTGCCCCGGGATCTAGGCACCCATAAGCCTTTGCCCTGGAAGGCTCATTCTCCAGTTATTTGCAGGGCTCTTTTAATCATTTCTTTGGATTTTTTATATTCTCAGAGCAACTCTCCAGAAAACCATATATTCCTATGTCAAAATACTATTTCTTTCTTCCTTGCTTTATTTTTTTTCTTAGCAATTTTTCTACCTATAAGACTCCATGCTTAATTCTTATGGACAAGAAGAGCTCAAATTTGCTTTTGAGGTGGCAACTACTTGCATGTTTTTCCATCTTGCATTTGTAAGAAAGGAGGGACAAATGAAATCACTTCCTTTCAATGATACAATAAATAAGCACCTTCATGAAATTCTCTGCAACTCACATGACGCTTTCTGAAAAGGCGGGTAGTTTTAGAGATTTCAGCATGCAACCTCGCTGAGGAGCGTTAGTCTCAATTAATAAGAGAGATTAAACTGAAAGATGCTCGGCAGGTGTTCCAACATGTTTTTGTTATCACAACAAAATACTTTACTCCCATATGTTATCTCCATAGTGATCAACGATACGTAACAACAGTTATCAAAGTCTGCTTTATGGTGTGACATTTACGTATGTAGTTGATATTAAATGTTTCATTTTTGAAAACTTCTTTGGGGCTAATTATTCTTGTTGTCTAATGGGAAGTTTAAAGGAAATCTTGAGTAACAGTCATTTTAACTAATCATTAATGCTTTATTTCTAATTAACAATGCAATCCAGAGAACATTAATTGGGACTGGCAGAGAAACTAGAAGTCTAGGGGAATTAAAGAAAAAGGGGAAGGTACAGAAAGGGTGAGCCATCACATCCTATTATAAATTCTATTCCAGGCCTTGTTCAGTGCTAAAATAAATAGGCGTGGAGAGGCGGGAAAAATCCAGGGGAAGAAAGCAGAAAAAAATCGATGCATATTTCACATTTTGAGTCTAAGCAGGTGAACTGCCAAATAGAACAAAGTAAAAAAACAAAGTCAACAATCCACAAAAACATAACATACTCCAGAGTCGCTACATTTTGTTGCCTTCAAAGCTCAATTTTCTTTTCTTTCTTTCTTTCTTCTTCTTCTTCTTCTTTTTTTTTTTTTTTTTTTTTGTAGAGACAGAGTCTCACTTTGTCGCCCTTGGTAGAGTGCTGTGGCATCACACAGCTCACAGCAACCTCCAACTCCTGGGCTTAGGCGATTCTCTTGCCTCAGCCTCTTGAGTAGCTGGGACTACAGGCACCCACCATAACGCCCGGCTAAAAATTTCAATTTTCAATCAAAAAGTAGGAAACATATTTAAAAAAAACCCAGAAAGGTATGAGCCATAATCCAGAAAAACAAAGTGTCAAAAAAAGACTCTGATTAATTTCAGGTGCTAAAATTAACAGATATGGATTCACAGAAGGCATGACATGCAAAGAATTAAAGAAAAATATATTCAAAGAAATAAAGAAAAATGTTATTGATGAGAGAAGACAATTATAACAGAGGAATGGATAGTATAAAAAATAGAAACTTTAGGTTTAAAAAACAGAATAACCACAATGAAAAATTTACTAGATTGATTAATGTATACACTAAAAACTACAAATGCTGACAACACAAAATACGATATTTAATAAACTCATTACTTATAAGAAACATCATAAAATGCAAATTATCCCTAAATTTATCTGTAGAATTAATACTATTCATATTAAAATCTTGGTAGAATTTTTTTATAGATACAGCAATTTATCTTAAAATGTGTAAAGAAAAGCTATGGAATCACCATAGTTAAAACAATTTGAAAAAGAAAAATGAAATTAGACGAACCCTACTATCTGATGTTGAATCTCTCTATATGGCTACAAAGGATTGCTTACCCTGGACATTGTTGTATTTGGGACCAGGTAACTACCTATTGTCAAGGGCTCTTTTGCACGCTATAAAATTTTTTTATTTAATCTTTATTTATGTTTTAAGCCTTTATTAACAACATCACAGACCTCTACCCACTAGATGCCGGTAGCAATATTCTCTACCAATTCATATCAATTAAAAATGTCTACAGATATCACCATCACCAATGAGAACAAGAGTAATAAAGACATAATAATACTAGCAGAGATGGACATGTAGGTCAATGGAGTGGAAGTGCAACACCAGAAAGATAACCACACAGATGCAGACAAACTAATATTTTTATATAGGTGCAAAGGCAATTTGGTGGAGAAAAGAGTCTTTTTCAACAAACAGTCTTGAATAAGTAAATAACCACAGGCAAAAATATGCAAGTAGAACGAAATAAAACCTTCAACCAGACAATTTAAGTCTTGCACCTTGGACGAAATCTACCTCAAATGGGATCATAGACGTATCAATAAATGAAAAACTATCAAGATTTTTGAAGACAATTTTTGTGCCTTAAACTATAGGAAGCATTCTAATTCTTTGCTATAATGCCAAATTCATAATTCCTAAAAGACAAACTTGGTAAATTAGGCTTTGTAAAAATTAAAACCCTTTGCTCTGCAAAATAAATCGTAAAGAATAAGCTATAGACTGGAATAATGTATTTGCAAATTGCACATCCAACTAAGGTCTTATATTAGCATATTTAAGCAACTTATAAGCACAATACAAAGCAATCAAACCATATGATTAAAAAAATAGGCAAAAGACTTGATAATTTGCCAAAGAAAGCATTCACAGAGCATGTAAGCAAATGAAAAGATGTTCAACATCATTAGCCAATTAAGGAAATGCTAATGAAAACCTCACTGATACACCCCTATGTACCCATTGGAATTGCATATTGCATAGCGCTAAGTGCTTGTGGCAACATGGAGCAACTGGATCTCAACTGTTGCTAGTGGGAATGCAAAGTGGTACAGTTATTCTGGAAACCAGTGAACAATTTCTTATGCAGTTAAACAGACATTCATCATATGGCCTATTAATTTAGCCCGTAGAAGCTAAAAAAATAAGTATGCCCACCAAAGGGTGTATACCAATGTTCATAGCAAACCTATTTACAATAGGCAAAAACTCCTCTTTTGTGTTTACATGGATGGAGCTGGAACATGTTCTTCTTAGCAAAGTATCTCAATATCGTGTCTTTTTGATGAAAAGTCTTTTTCTTTGGCTAAATACCCAATAGTGGGGTTGCTGGATCAAATGGTAGGTTTACTTTTAGTACATTGAGGGATCACTGTACTATTTTCCAGAGATATTATACTAATTTACAGTCCCACCAACAATGTATAAGTATTGCTCTCTGATCTCATTGACGTTCTTGGACCCTAGATAAGGCAGAGGAGGTTGCCATGACAAATAAAAATTCTCACACTCAGCTATCTCCGTGGCATTAATTGATTAGGCTTGGAGAAGCAAGCACTCTGACCAGTGTAAAAATGCTAGTGCTGCTCCATATGAAATGTCAACAGGCCTTTTTGTTGTGTTTCAACAAATAATTTACAATATAGCATTAGATAACTTATGATTATTTAAGAGTCGAAGAAACTATGTCCCCACACGTGATATATGAGTGGTCTTAAGTTAGACCTAACAGGAATAATGCATAAGGGAGTAGATAAAGGGTCTGAGTTAGAATTAACTTTTAAAGGAAACATATTGTAGAAGGGAGGAGATGTTACCTTTAAATATATACTTCTGATCTATACCATCCAGCCCAAATGGCTGTTTTCTAATCTAATCTTTTAACTTGTTCAAAACTGGCTAAATGTTTTATTCTTGTGGTTGCATTCATCTTTCAAGATAGGGAACCAGGCTCTTGCCATTTGAACTCCTCACAAATGCTTTCCCACTTTTTTTTTTCTTTTGTAATTTTTCTAGCCTGTCCCCACATACAAGCATTCCTTTATCTCTGCATCCACTCCAGCATCTTTTGGTTTGGAATTTTTAGATAAAAGTCATTCAGACTGGGGTAAGATGATATCTCATTGTGGTTTTAATTTCACTTTCCCTGACAATTAGTGACATTGAATATTTTTTTATTGACCATTTGTCTGTCTTCTTTAGAAAACCTTCTGTTTATGTCTTTTGCCTACTTTTTAATAGTTTTGTTTGTTTTGTTCTTGCTGATTTTCTTGAGATTTTTGTAAATTCTGGTTTTAGCTCTCTATCAGATGTGTAGCGTACAAATATTTTCTCCCATTCTGTAGGTTGTCTATTTGCTCTTTTGGTTAAATCCTTCCTGTGCAGAAGCTTTTAATCAAGTCCCATTTATTTATTTTTGCTGTTGCTGTGATTGCCATGTTGTCTTAGTCATAAATACTCTGCCTAGTCTGATATCTACAAATGTTCACTGCATGTTTTTCTAGAATTCTTATGGTTTCATGTCTTAGGCCTAAGGCTTTTATCCATCTTGAATTAATGTTTGTGAGTTGTGCAATGTAGTGGGTCTGTTTCATTCTTCTGCATGTGGCTTTCCAATTTTCCCAGCACCATTTATTGAATAAGATCTCATTTACCTGGTATATATAGTCATCTGTTTTGTCAAAGCTCAGTTGGTTGTTAGTACATCATTTTATATCTGAGTTCTGAGTTCTGTTCCATTGGTCTGTGTTTATTTCTGGATCTCTTGTTTACTATAGTTTTACAGTATAGTGTAAAGTTTGGTAATGTGTGTTTGCCAGATTGGTTATGTTTTTCTTAAGATCGCTTTTACTATTTGGGATCTTCTCTGGTTCCAAATAAAGAATAGAATTATTTTTCTACATATAAGTATGACTTTGGTAAGTTGATGAAAATTACATTCTTTTTTTTTTTTAATGTACTGTTGAATTTGATTTGCTCGTATTTGACTAAAGATTTTGCACCTATATTCATAGGTGATATTTGTGGGGTTTTTTGGTTATATGTCCCTTTTGGTGTTGTGCCCTTTCCTGGCTTTGGTATCAAGGTAATAATGACTTAATAGAATGAGTTGGCCTGGAGTTTCTCCTCAATATTAGGGAATAATTTCTCTATTATTCGGATCAGGTCTTCTTTGCAAGTCTGATAGAATTTGGTTGTGAATCCATCTGCTGAAGGACTTTTTTATGTTGGGAGGATTATTATTAATTTTTCAATCTCCCTTTTCATTTCTGGTCTGTTCAGGAGTTCTATTTCTTTCTGGTTGAGTCTTGGCAGGTTGTGTGTTTCCAGAAACTTGTCCATTTCCTGTGCGTTCTCTAGTTTACGCATGTGGAGATTCATATAATATTCTTAGATAATGTTTTGTATTTCTGCAGTAGCAATTTTGATAGCAACTTTTTCATTTCTTATTGAGCTTATTTGGGTCCTTTATCTCATGTTATTGGTTATTTTAGCAAGAGATCTCTCAATTGTATCATTTCAAAGAACAAACTTTCCTTTTGTTAATCTTTGTGTTGTTTTATTTTTCCAATTCATTTAGTTCTTTTCTAACCTTAATTATTTTGTTTCTTCTTCTGTTTCGGGGTTTGGTATTTTTCTCCTTTTGAATTTCTTTGAGTTATGGCATTAAGTTGTTAATGTGTGACTTTTCTGTCTTTGTGATATAGGTATGTAAGGCTATAAATTTCCTCCTGAGGAATACTTGTGTTGTGTCCTATAGATTTTGTTAGCTTATGTCCCCTTTGTCATTCAGTTCAAATAATTTTTTTTATTTCCATCTTAATTTCTTTCTTCCTTTCTTTCTTTCTTTTTTTTTTTTGCTGTTTTTGGTCAGGGCTGGATTTGAACCCGCCACCTCCGGCATATTGGGCCAGCGCCCTACTCCTTTGAGCCACAGGTATGAACTTTAATTTCATTCTTAATATAATAATCATTCAATAGCAGGTTGTTTATTGTCCATAATTTTCTGTAGGTTTGAGTGTTTCTTTTGTGATTGATTTTCTCATTTTATTCCACTGTGGTCTGAGAATATATAGGATACGATTTAAATTTTTTTTTATTTGTTGAAACCTGTTTCATGGCCTTAGATATATGATCAAACCTGGCTAATGTCTAATGTGCTGATGAGAAATATATGTATTGTATAGTTTGGGGGTAGAATCTTCTGTTAAGTGTCTCTTGAGTATTTGATTTAGGGTTTGCTTTAAGTCCATTGTTTGCTTATTTATTTTCTGCTGTGATTATTTGTTGAACTCTGACTGTGGGGTGTTGAAGACCCTAGCAATTTTGATGATTCTACCTATTTATTTTCTTTGCCCTGGTAAGATTTGTTTTTTTGTATCTGGTAGCTTCTATTTTCAGCACATACATATTTAAGATTATTATGTCTTGTTGTTGAATTACTCCATTTAGCCTGATGCAGTGACCCTCTTTGTCTTTTTTATCTTTCTTGGCTTAAAGACAAGATATTTTGTCTGATATGAGAATGGCTATAGCTGCTTTTGCTTGATTTCCATGTTTATGGATGTTTTCCCCATTCATTCACATTTATTCTGTATATTCTTGTGGTTTAGATGTGTCTCCTAAATACAACAGATACTTGAATTCTGTTTGTTCATCCATTCACTGATCTGTGTCTTTTCAGAGGACCATTCAGTCTGTTAATGTTAATTGATGGCATTGATATGTGGGTTGTTAGTCTGTTTATCTTGGTGGATAATCTCTTTTCGCTTTGTTTTACCTCTTGTTCTATAGTTTCATAAGAGTTGCGAGTTTTGAAAATTATTTTAGGCGTATTTACACTAGTGGCTATAAATTATACTGATTATGTATAGAGTGTATTGTGTATTTCATGCAGGGCAGGATTGATCCTGGAAAATTTACTCAGTGTTTGCTATTCTGGAGCAGCTTTAATTTTACCATTAATTGTGAAAATTAGTTTTGCACGATACAAAATTCTAGAGTGAAAATTCTTCTGTTTAAGTCAATTGAAGATGGGGCGCCAATCCCTTCTGGCCTGTAAGGTTTCAGCCGAGAAGACTTCAGGTAGCCTTGTGGGTTTTCTTTTGTAGGTTATTTGATGTTTCCATCTTCCTTCTTCCAGAATTTTCCCTTTCATTCTGACTTTGGCTAGGTTGATTACTATGTGTCTTAGGGATGGCTGATTTGTAAAGAATCTTCCTGGTGTTTAATGTCTGTCTATATGTGACAGACATTAAACTAAATTCTATATGAATTTCAGGTGATCTTAGGGAAGTTTTCTTCAATTTCTCAACTATGTTTTCCATGCTTTTAGCTCTTTCTTCTTCTCCCTCAGCTATAGCTATAATTGGAAAGTAGTTCACTTCACATAGTCCCATGTCTCTTGTAATAATTGCTCAGACTTCTTTACACTCTTCTCTACCTGTTTGAGTTCATGAGTTACCTTAAGAGCCTTGTCTTCAATCTTTAAGATGCTTTACTATCCTTGGTTTAACATGTTAAAGTTGTCTTCTGTATTTTGAAATTCTCTAAATGACCCTTTCATTGCTTTAAGTTATATTATCCTCTTTATTTGTTTGTTTAGCTCTCTAGCAAATTTTTCATTTTTTTTGATTTCCTGAAATACATTTTTGGATAATTTTTGTTGGTATTCAATTTTCTCTTCAATTCCACTTGTCCCATTTACCATCCATATCCTGAATTTAATTTCTGTCATTTGGTAATTTCTTTGTGTCTACTAACGTAGCTCCATTATATTCACTTGGGGATGTTAAACTATTTGTTTTTTTCATATTGCCAGGGTTCCTTTGCTGGTTTATTCTTATCTGGATCCTCTTCTCTCAGCTATGGTTTAATGGAATTGGAGGGCGCCTGTTTTTCTTTACTGGCAACTCTCTTGAACCAAGTCCCAGGGTGACTTCTGTTCAGGTCTTGGGTGTTAGAAGTGAAGAAGTGTTGGTTCTCACAGAGGTTCTCCTGGTCTGGCAGTAGTGTTGGGATTTCAGCATTGGGGTCTAGAAGGACAGTACAACTCTGAAGTCTCAGGGACAGAGCTGAAGGTCTGGAGGGGACCCTAAGCTACAGGGTAGAGCTTTGGATTTGGGCACAATGAAAACTTTAGAGCTGACTCTGGGATTTTGGGGATTGAGCCACCTACACTGGGGGCTAGTCCACCAGTATGGGGACTACTGATCATGTGACAAATGCTCGGTCACAGAGGAAGTGGTTTGTCTCAGTTGTTCATGGTCCACGTAGGTGGCCTGGAGCTGCTTGTTATCCAAGGCTCTCCCCCTACATTTAGGACCCACTGAGGCAGTCAGTCAAAGCTTTCCAAATGGACCCTATGGTGTCTAGGGTTCTTCCTCTATTTAGCTCCCACACTGGGGAGGAAGAATTTTTGGCCCCCAGTTATAAGGCAAATCATGGGGGAACATTTTTTCCCTCTCCAACATAGTAGGCATGATGCAAAGGCTACCGTTCGAAGGCTGGGATCCAAGGTGAACTGGCTCTGTGTGCCAGAGTGATCAGTATGGCCTCAGTTGAAGAAACATGCAAGTGTCAGGTAATACATCTCTGCTGCACCTTGTCTACAGTGAAATGTCTCTGAATAGACTTTGAGAAGTCCCCTGATTATCCCAGAGGTCTACAGTGAAGGAGAGAGACCCCACCCAGATTGAGTTGCCTATAACTTTTGTATCTATCCTAAAAAGCAATGTCCCCTCATGTTTATTCTATCTTGCTTTCTATACCAATTCCTAGAGTATGGATTATATTGGGTCACCCCCCTAGCTTAATATGTGAGGTGGATGATGCTTGTAAGAATCAGCCATGCCCTGTTTGACTGATTTTCTAGATGCTGCAATGAACTATAGAATTGTTCTCTCTGTCAATGGTTGATGCTTGCAGGAAAAATCCAACTGCAGAGCTGATCTTTTGTTCCTGTGATAATCTCTAGCCCTCAGATGAAGCACTTCAATGTCCCAGGCTTGATCTTCACCACAGCAGAGGTTGATGGAAGAGGAAGTCTGTGTATTTTTAGGTTGTGAGAGCCTGAAAGGCCTTGCAAAGCCTCAGCAAGGCCCAAAGTTCATTTTCCCAGTCACTAGAAGGAGGTGCAGAGAGAAGGGTCAAGGCTAGCTCTCCAAACCAGGAAGACTGCTCGTAAGGAAGGGGACACAATTCCAGTACTGGTTGTTGGTAGTGAGCGTCACAAATCTTGTTTTACCCCTATCCCCCAGTGTCTGGCTGAACATGGGTATGCCTGAATGTTCCACACTCAGTTGCTATGGAGCTGTAGGCTGAGATGTTCCCTACTGGGGGAATATTCCCTATCCTGACAGACTTTGATTCTCAACCAGGATCCAAGGTCATTTTCCTAGCTGCTAGTCCAAGCTGTTGTGAGGAAGATCAAGGTGGGCTCTCCAGACCAGGAAAGTTGCTTGTGGGTATGCGGGGCCTCATTTTCCCAACTGGCTGTTGAAAGTGAGCACCACCTGTCTTGTGTTACCGCTGCCCTCCAATGTCTGGGTTCAAATGAGCATGCCTAAATGCACTTCACTCAGTTTCTATGGTGCTGTGGATTATGATATTCCTTGCTGGAGGACTCATCTTTGTCTTACTGAATAGCTTTCTGGGGAGGTGCTTTCTCAAAATTGATGCATCTCAGACTCCCATGGTATTGTACCAAAGGAATATAAGCAAAAGAAGGGAATCCCCACTTTCCCCTTCCCTGGCTTTTGAGCATCTCTGACTTTGTTTCTTTCTGGTATGTTCATACCTGTGTCCTCTTCCTTCTCTCGTTCACAATTCTCCACTATAAGGTTCTTCTCTGGCAATTTTCTCTTCTACCTACAAGTGAACTACATCTCCTCTCCTCTGTTCTTCTTTTTCTTTCTATTCTTTTCTTTCCTTTTTTTTTTTTTTTTATTGAATCAGTTTCACTATGTTGCCCTGGTAGAGTGCTGTGGAGTCACAGCTCACAGCAACCTCGAATTCTCAGGTTTAAGCAATTCTCTTGCCTCAGCCTCCTAAGTAGCTGGGACTACAGGCACCCATGAAAATGCCTGGCTATGATTTAGTTGCATTTGTCTTTGTTGTTTAGCAGGCCTGGGCTGGGTTCGAATCTACATGACTCAGTGTGAGTGAACAGCTCCCTAAACACTGAGCTACAGGTGCTGAGCCGCTTCTTCTTCTTCTTTTTTTTTTTATAATTTTATTGAATCATAATTGTGTACATTGATGCAATCATAGGGCACAATGTGCTTCATATACATTCAGAGATATTTTTATCGTACTGTTACAGATAGCCTTCATGGCATTTTCTTGATCATTATATAAAGACATTGATACTCTACCTTTAATAAGTTTCACCAGTACCCTGCTAAGATGCACCGTAGGTGTGTTCCAACTAATTGCCCTCCCTCCACCCATCCTCCCCCCTCTCCCCTCCCTTTCCCCTTTCCCTGTATTCTTATGCTATAGTTGGGTTTTAGCCTTCATATGAAAGCTATAAATTAGCTTCATATTAGGGCTGAGTACATTGGATACTTTTTCTTCCATTCTTGAGATACTTTGCTAAGAAGAATATGTTCCAG
>CAUYON010115781.1:0-32814 GCA_963573935.1 Arctocebus calabarensis | reverse complement strand
CCAGTCCACCAGTTGTGTCGGTGTTGGAGGTGAGGCCTAACAACGTGGGTACTTGATGGGGGCTGGGGCGATTCACTCAATTCCAGTCCTGTCCCTGATTGATGTAAAGTAGGTAAAAAAAGCTGATAGAACAGAACAAGTTCCCAGAATTTCTGCCCTGTGGGGGAGACCCTGGGCTGCTAATAGTCCTGACATATTCTTCGAGCTTCAGCCCTTTGTCTCCACTGTCATCCCCTGAGGGCCAGGTGTGGCCGAAATTCAGCAAAGCCAGCCAGCCAGCCGCTTTTGCTTTTCAGCTTATTCTCACCGCTCCCAAGCCGGGAGAAGGGCACAGACCAGCAGCAATCCATGCCCTGTCCACACCCTTTGAGAAAGTGTTCAAGAATCTGGTCTCCATTGGGGAGAGACCTCCAAACCTCAGGGTGAGAGTGGAGGGGAGTGCCAAGAGTTCCAACTTGCAGGTAGAGAATATATACAGTTTTATACAGCTTTATGCTGCTTTATGCCTGGCAGGAGAGTGCTGAGGCACAGGAGAACGAGGTCTGGTTTTTAGAGGGTCTCTCCCATGGGGTAGAGTGGGAGGACATCAGAACTCTGCTTGCTTGTTTGTATGGAGGTATGGCGTATACTGCGAGCTGTTCTCTTGGGGGAGGGGACTCCCGTCAGCTTGGCGATGTGCTCTGTACCTTTTATTTGTATCCTTGGGGTTACAGGTCGCTCCAGCAGGGTTGATGTGCGTTCCTCGACCTTGTCTCTTGGCTCAGTTCCAAACCGTTGGCTTTCTCGCTAAATTTCTGTCCTTTAACTCTCCTGGACAGGAGTGTCTGCAGAAAGCTGGCTACAGACCGCCATCTTGGCTCTCCCCCCTTCATTTTCTTTTACTAGGAGCCAAAGATGCTACTTATCTGGAACTACTTTAGTACCTTTAAAATGTCTACCATTATATGATCTCACCTTGCTATAGTAGAAAGATCAGTTTCTAGAATTTAGCCTTTCTATTGACTTTTGCTCCAAGGTAAAACAATTGGTGAAATTTATTAAAAAGTTCTGACTTAGTTTATATATATTAGTTTATTTTGTTATTTTTGGTGATTACTCTTCCTTTCCTATAATCCTAGAAATACTTTAAAAAGAATGTTTGTGGTAATTCAAGGGTATTTGTATAGGAGGGGAGCCTTTTTTCAGCCCCCAATAGTCTTCAGGAATCAGGAGTCTCATGGTTTCCAAATATTTATATAATTAATCAGTGTCTATATTCTATGTCTGAGAAAAACAAATATCTAATCTTATTTCTGATTTCTTTAGCTAATCTGCCTTAACATTTGATCAGAAAGAGAGTCTTTGAATTTCTTACCACCAGATTTTACCTCTTGTATTAATTTTATCTGTCACCTTGTTTCTAGATTTATTAACTTTTCTCATCTATACATATATATTTATATTTAATTTTTAGTTTGACTAATTTCTTTGCTCAAGTTTCTTGAAACCAAATTCTCTCTGTGGTATCACATTTTCTTTTAACTAACATGTATGTTTTGGGAATTTTCTTATTAAGAACTTATAGATAAGAGGTCATAGAGCGAGATGTCTGAATAGAAACCTTGAGCAATAGTCCCTCCACACAAATGACTAATTCCACAACTGTTAATGAAGGGAAGGGACTTAAGTATATCAAAAAGATATCTGCACTCTCATGTTGATTGCAGCATTGTGCGCACTGGCTAAGATTTAGAATCAACTCGGTGCCCATCAACATGCAAACAGATGAACAGCAATGCAGTAGACGTGTATACAGTGGAATGTTACATAGCCCCACCAAAAGAAAGAAAAGAAAAAAATCATGCCATTTGCAATGACATGGATAGAACTGGAGAACCTTATGTTGGTGAAATAAGCCAAGTTCGGAAAGACAAATCTCACATATTCTCACTCATATGTGGGGGGTAAATTAAAAATAATTGATCTCATGGAGATAGGGTATAGAATGATGATTGCCAGAGGGTGGGGAGTTTATCAGGGAGAGATGTCTGAAGTGGGGATGATTAATGAGCACAAAAATATGATAATCAACAATAAGTTGGTATATATTTAAAATTACTAAAAGAGTGGAATCATAATATTCCTAACACAAGGAAATGATAAATGTCAGGCATGATATGTATCTCAGTTATCCCAATGTAATTAATCCACATGGTTTGCTTGTATCAAATATCACATGTACCCTATAAACATATACAACTATTATGTACCCATAATAATTACATATAAAAATAAGTTAACTGGGCTCACTTATTTTTTTCTTAGATGGAAGTTTCCTTAATGAACTTCCATCTTGATTATGATATTATTTGCATGTAATTTAAATTTGAATCTGACGGGTCACCTTTTTATCAGATTTATAGTTGTGAACATGAATTCATTATAAAACCAAAGTTTATATATGCCTTTGGTGAAGAAAAGCAAATGCATCCCACCTTTCTGCCTGTGTGCTGAATATTATAAAGAAAATAATAAAAATTAGTGCAGAGATGTTATGACATAGAGTCAACATAAAAGTTCCAAATTGAAATTTGGGGTTTATGTTATTGAGGGGATGAATTTCACTCTGTGCTTATGTTAGACCTTCACAATAGTTTATGGAATTGTACTTTGGTTTGTTGCTGTAAACTGTTATGTTATTTTCTTTCCTCATATGCTGGTTAAATCTAGCTAGCTCTTTCATTATATTCAAGATTTTCTGTTTGTCATTACAGTGTCTGTTTGCCCAGCTTATTTGGAAGACACTGCAAGTTACTAATAGTTATACTTTGCATATCCTTCCTGGGGGAACTGGGTGGCCAAGGGTCTATAGAGGCAAGACTTGCAGGTAATCTCTGGTGGGGCCTTCTCATTCCTTTTCAATATTTATTTCTGTACAGAAGGGAAATTATTCCAAATGAAAAATTGATGATGCACAAAGAAATGAAGAGTTGCACAAATGCAAGCTAAGTAAAAATATTGAATATATTTTTATATTCAAAAGGAAAGAATAGTAAATTATGATTTATGGATTTTAAAGGAAATGAAGTAACAAAGCTCATAAAAACAGTAGCATAAAAGTTAGGAAGGGGTTAAGTAGAGCTAAATCTATGGTAAAGTCTTCATGTTGCTTGAGAAATGGTAAAAGTATTTATTTAAGATAGAGTATAAGCAGCTGAAATTGAATATTTCCATTTCCATAATATAAACTAAGTGTAAAATAATATAAAAAAGTATAAATAATACACAAATAAGGGAAATAAATATCTAATAATAAAAGATAGTTGGCTACTCTAGAGAAGACTAGAAAAGAAGAATAAAGAGATAATACAGGGAACATTTTGAAAATAAATAGCAAGATAGTAGATTTTAATCTACCTGTATAAGCAATTAGGCATAAAACTTTATTAAATGGCAAATATTTTCATAAAGGATAAAGCATTGAAAGCCCCATTTTCCTTGTACAAGAGTCATACCTTAAATGAAAACATATATTGAAAGAAAGCAACCAGGAAAATGCACAGATACTAATTAAAAGAAATAAGATGTAACTATAGTAATGTAAAACCCTGACCTTCAATGTAGGAAACATTAGACCTGAGGAAAGATATTTTACATGGATAAATGGTCTTTATAAATATGGAAGCCTAATAAACCTAAATTTATATATAATCAATAACTTTGCCTTAAAATACAAAAAGCAATAATATAAAGATATGTACAGGAAACCAATTTATAGTCACATTTGGAGTTTGAACTGAAGTCTTAGCAACTGTTAAGCACATGAAATCAGAAAGGATATATAATGTTGGATAAACACAATTAACCAGCTTTTCTCATTTGACATTCATAGAACACACAAGAGGAGTAGAATGCACATCATTTTTGAGTAAAGATGGAAAACTACCCAATGTGAACTACATGTTAGACACTAAAGCAAGCATGAACACATTTCAAAATATTTACATAATAAAAGACGGATATACTGATCAAACTGGACTTAAAATAGAAATAAAAAACAGAATAAAATTTTAAAAACCTTAAATGTTTAAAAGTTAATCACATTTTATAATAATTACATGGGTCAAAAATCACAATAAAATTGTAAAATAGTTTGAACTGAATGAATAATGTAACTTCTCAAAATTTCTGCGATGCAGCTAATACAGAGAATATATAGAGATTGATAGCTTTAAATGTATGTACTGGGAAAGAAGAAAGAATGAAGCATTGTGAAAAGCTACATATTGAAGAGTTTCATTTTCATGCAAGATTATTCTTATTATCAATAATCACAATTTTATTGATAATTTATGCATTATCCACTGTCTCCATTATTCTAAAGCTCTTAAAATGAAAACATGTACACAAATACAAAGGGAAATGAATCGCTGTAATGATAAGCCTATTTTACAAGAATAGTATATAACGTAAGTATATAAACAAGATTAATTTTCTAAATGAAGTTTGTTATTTCTCAGTACCAAACGAACTCTTTTATGTTCCACTCTGATTCTGTTGCTGGGATTTTGAAAATTGCATTTACCACAGTTCACCATGAGTGCATTTGACATTAGGTCAGACAGTAGAGAAAGCTGAGAGTTGTGGATGTGATTTATAAAAATTCAATAACAATGGAATACTGCAATGATGTTTTTAGCTGATAACTTATAATTAAATAATTTTAAAAGATTATTTCTTCTTTATATGAAATCACTTACTATAATAAAAACTATACATGAATAAAATCAATGATCTCTGGATTAGAAACCTATGAAATAGGTTGCCCAGTAGAGGGATCTTTTCTGTTTTGACATCCAGAAAAAAAGAAACACTATTTACCCAACAAGAAATTTACTGTAATGATTAATAGGCCCCAGATCTCTCTCTCTCTCTCTCTCTCTCTCTCTCTCTCTCTCACACACACACACACACACACAGGCAGTAAAAAGAGAACTGTAAGCTGTAGCTTTGGCATCACTGAACTTGGACATGACTTCTTTCATGACTTTGTGTACTATTACCAATGAATTTATTCTCTGTTCTCATATTGTTTTACAGTTTTATAAATATATGTATATCGCTTCCCAAAAGCTTAAATGAAAGATAATAAACACCTCAAGCCTTTCTCTACAATATGACTTTTTGGCTTTTAATCCTATTGCTAATTATTCTCTTTGTGTCTCCTACTTCAGATTATTAAGAGAATAATGTTTCTTTTCCCCCATAGCTTTTTATTTCAATTCATAATATAGGTAACCATCAATTTTGGGTCAAGTGACAATATTGTTTCAATATTCATAGTGGTTGGGTGGGGTTATTTTTCAGGTAGTCATAGGATGAGGTGAAGTTTTAGACTCCAAAATGCATAATATTTAGCAAAAGATTGAATGAGAGATATGCTATATTGATCCCAAACTGCAAATAGTGTCTCTTAAACAAGGTTCATGGATATCTAAATCTGAATATATTGTGATTCTCGTAAAAGATACAAACTGGATTCTATTCTAGATACATTTTGTTTGGATTTCTGTGATTAGAAGTCGGGGAAATATGCATTTCCAGTATTTCTCCAGCAAAATCTAAGTACCATAATAACTGAGAAATATTTACAAAATGCCACTGTAGACCCTCTTGAGTGTAATGTATGTCATTCATTCTCCTAGAGACACTAAAATTCATCCCCATAAGAAATTGCTTATGGATTATTTTCAGTGTGATAAAGATGTACTAAAATTATAGATTCTGTTTTTAGATTGAGGATACAAAGAATTAAGTTACAATGTTTGCAATTTTTAGGTAAAGTCCATCTTATATTTATGTTCCACTCTGAAGAGGTACATCGTCTATTTTAATAAAACTACAGAGTCTTCTAGATTTCAAATATACATGCAAATTGTAATATACATTTTCAAATAAAATATCAGCTTTCTTTTCTGAAGAAAACTAAATTAGATAAAAACTTGCATCTGCAGAAAAAAAACGAATTTCTATCTTTTTTTTTTTTTTAAACAAAATCAAGAACCAAGAAGGTCAAGAACCAAGCAAAGAAGTTTGGTAGCAATTTGGACAATTACTCAGCCTAAAGATACACCTGTTTTATAATCATCTTGGCCTCAAAGTCAGGATAAAGTAGTTTAGAACTCAAACCCGCTTATAAAAGGTAGAAAAGGGCTCAGCTCAGATGTGTTTATTTTATGGAATTGAGACTCAGTGAGGAACAACATATTGTTGTATACTAGCCTAAAAGTAAAAAGGGAAGACTGTACACAGTCATCTTCACCATATCTACCTTTAATAGAAGAAATAGCACCCATCACCAGGAGATTCTTATCATTCTGCCAATCAAATAAGCCACTCCTCCCAGGTAGAGGTACTTAAAGGTGAAGGCAGAGGTAGAAATAGTTTTCCCAATAATTCCCAAAAGGAAGAAATGTCCATCATAATAACCCAAAGAATTTAAGAAGAAAATCATCCACAACCCAACCCTTTGTATCTCTAGATTTTTAATTGGGGTGTTCTCCTTAATACAAAGAGTTTTAGCCCTGCTTTAAGAGAAGAAATAATGGGATTTGAAAAACAGTAAAAGAAATACACCATATTAAAAAAAAAAAAGCTGCATAAGCTGCTTTTGGAAACTTAAATTTGCTTGTACTGAACCTTATTTTAATATTTTTGCACCATGTAGAGAAATATGTAATAAATGATCTAAGAAATTTAGTATGTTATCTACTATAAAGATGTTTTTACTGTGTTATCTTAAACTAACTTTTCTTAAAGACAATACAGGGAAAAATATGCCTGGTTCTTAATCCAGAGGTGAGTTATATTTTTCTTATGCAGTTCAAGCTCTATTTGTTAATATGTAACTCGTCTCTACTTCCTCGAAACACAGTCCTTCTGTTTGTTGATCTTGGAAATTGGTGCAATCAACCAATAGCATCTCCTTGGATAGATCATATTTTGCATTATTTTTGAAACTTAGGTCTAATTTGCTCATTTACTCAATTATTCCTCTTGCATGTATTTTAAGTACAAATCACTTTTGGAATTAGGCAGGATATAAACAAACTAAATAATATAAACTAATTTAACAGAGAGACCTAGGCTGGCAGACAACCTGCAATGTCCTTGGGGACAACCAGTTTCCTGTAAATTACATTTGGAGAACTATTAATCTTGTTCAGTGCATGTCTGTGAGTCTCTATGTCTTTTTATACCTGTACCCTCTATGATGACATGGTTATTCCAACTCCACTCTGAACGCTAAGGTATTAATACACCTCTCATAGAATGCTATTTTATTTCATGCTTCACATGCTCTATGGTTTTGACCTTTTACATAGTATTAATAAATGTCATGACTGTCTTTGACCTCATCATCTTTAAGAGCTACTTCTTAAAGCACTGCTGAGAGGCATAATATTAAAAACAGCAATTAGAACAAAACTACTGCAAATCAGCTTATAAAACATTTTTAAAAAGGTGACAGGTATTTAATTCTGTCACCAAGAAGATTATGGGGACTTCTGGAGATTTTTCTGGGGCTACAGCAAAGGGAAAAGGAACGGATGATGGAACGGATGCTCCTTCCTAGGTTTCTGCTTCAGCCATAGTATCCTGCTTTAAAGGTTTGTGGAAGGGAAATTTAAAAATATTTTTTAAAGAAACTATATTATTTCACATCTATGTAAATCTTGGCAGAAATTTTCATTTAATCAAGAATTTCTCCCACTTTGCTTCTCTTTAGAAATCTTACATGGCATATACCCAACTCACTGACTACAGCTTTTATTATCATCTCCTGCTCAAAGCCCTCATTCAAAGTATTTTAGGGTTTTATTTGATTATAAATAGGTCTCAATTTTTACCTAGATTTTAGCAGGCTTCATCACTGTAGTCAACATGTATTAGTTATCTATCTGCAGAAGGGCTAGATTCTGATACGTGTACAATAAATCTTCTAAAAATTTATAGATTATCCATATTTCACCAGTTTGTACATGATATGTAGAATTACATCAGGTTAAAACAAAGTTACCAAGGGGAAATATTCAGTATATAAGTATTTGAAAAAGAAAACATAAAAATGAAAATTGTTAATAGTTAACTCTAATTCAATCTGCACTGAATATTAATTTGAAATTAGAGAACTATAAATGTATCCTAAGTACTTCTCATTCTCTTAATCAGGAAAACTGCAAGGAGCAGTCAGTATAAATTGCACCAGGAGAACTGTTGTTATCAAACAGCTGGCAAAATACCTGAAGAGGGTTATTCTCATTAACAAGATTTTTAAAATAACTACATTTTAAAATACATGCACTTAATCTGCTTGATCACTACTACAACATTATCTATTTTAGAAGGTAAAAAGCAAGAACCAATGTTTCCTAGATGAACCAGAACATTTCCAGAATGATGGAAAATATTCCAGCCCACTGAGTATAAAATTAGATTGCTGAATGACTGTGGCTGGCTCAGATTCTGAGGTCATGATGACTCTTCCTTATGCTAAACAGATGAAATGTCAGAATAAAATCATAGCCTGGCTTTAGTTATGAATCTTAAATTAGGTGAGATAAAAAACCTTTTGAAGTGTCATGTACTATGATTTAGGTTGGTAGCTCCTTATTCTTATCCTGGGTACCGGAAATCTTATTATATACTATGAAGACAACTTGCTAGCTAAGCTGACTTTAAATGAGCCTGTATTCACCCTATGGGACTAGTGAAGTATCTTCTCAGCGCTGTTAAGTTTACAATCATAGCGTGCTGCTGGATTCATGTCCTGTTTTACTTTCATTGTTAGTATTGTAATTGGGAGGCAGCAAACCACACAAACCTCAGTATACCATTTTGTACATAATTAAATATGAGTTTATTTTTTCTCCTCTATCATACTCAGTGGTAAAACACATTTAATTGTTGGGCGGGGGAGGGAAGTCAAAGATTGATGAGGATGAAATTCAAATTTGCCATGTGTTTGTAAATTCAAAATAAAACTTTGAACTAGAATTTAGAGAAGGGGTTGGGGGAAAATTATTGTTATCTTTATATTTTTGATACTTGATTATGTTGTCTCCTAACTTTCTGATTTCAGAAATGTTGTCTAGGAAGTATTTTAATGCATCAATAGCAATATGCGTTGCTTATGTTTTAGGCACTCTGCATAGGACAAGAGTCCCTGCATTTTTAACTCAGGCTTCCACCATTATATACTTGTCATCTTTAGATACAAAAAGGTTATTGCTGTCATAGTGTTACTGGAATTTCTCTTTTCAGTAGGTCCTTGGTCTTGGAGATTGGAAGAATGAACCCACAGACCACAGATCAGTGGGAAGACAGGTTTTATTATATAGAAAAGAATACAGAAAAAGCACCAGAGCTCCTGGCAGAGGGAAAAACCCAAGTTGAAAAATCTCCACTTAGGTCCTTTGTCTAGGGGTACATATATAGCTTTACAAATGAATGTTTGCTGCTCTGGCAAGGTGAATGAGTGCATTAATAAATGGATACAGTCCCTTCTCTAGGGGCAAGGTGAATGAATATTACCTTCACAAAATTGTCTAGGGATAGAAAACTTACATGAAATTGCCCAGGTCTAGAAAATGGGGAACCCTGTATCACCTTTAGGCCTATGGCATGCTCACAGGGGAGTAGCACAGCCAGTGGGAGGTTCTGAGGTGGCATGGGCAGAAGCACAGGCTGTGCCATGGTCTCTCTCAACTTCCGAGGGACCCACAGGCATCAGTGGCACTCACCCCTCTATGCTGCACTTGGTTCTCCACCCGTGACTTCCCCACATCCTGCCTCACCAACACCCCCGGGGCTGCCACAGAGAAGGCGAGGCAGGTCCTCCCTGGTGGCCTAGCTGCATCAATAGATTGTCCATGTTGCTAAGATATTTCACAGAGTTAGTTCAGTGACATCATGTTTTGCTTAGGCTTCTGAAACTTGGGATGTTAGTATTTTTAGAGATATGGAACTTTGCTTTTAACTTTTTCTTTGTTTCCATTTCAAAGTCTTGAGATGGATATTCTCTGTGGGACTAACAACTTCAGACCTCAAAGGAGATACAGCATGCTTCCCATGTTTCTCATCTATTACCTGGAAGAAAATAAAAGCCAGATTCTTAACTTACATAATTGTATAGCTCACTTTCATTCCTCTTTCCCCCTGTCTTTACCCATACACAGACACACACACATGCGTGCACACAATCAGATATTGTTTATATAAACATCAAAACCTACACCCAAATTGTTAGGATCTAATATTGCCCAGTTATGAGATAGTAAATTTATTTCATTGTTGTAGAGTTCCATTTATGTGTTTAACATTGCATTGTATAGAGATAGGTCAAGTCTACCCTAGTCTACACCCAAATTGTCAGGCTCTAATATTGTCCAGTTCTGAGATAGTAAATTTATTTCATTGCTCTAGAGTTCCATTTATGTGTTTAACTTTGCATTGTATAGAGATAGGTCAAATCTACCCTAGTCTCTGAATTAATTTTTATATTAATAGAATGTTAAGCATGATCTCCAACTTGACTTTTACATATCCAATTTTCCAACCCCTTAATATCTGACTAATTAATTTTAGCTATTTTCTTCTATAGAATTTTAAATATGTCTTTGGGTATTCCCTTCCTGCCAAGGATCTAAATTGATTTCTTCTATCATTTTAAGGAAACTGATTAATACTTCCATAGATCATCTTTTGAAGATCTTTCTGGAATTGTAATAGCTACCTCCCTTCCAGTCAAATGTGATCCAAAATGCTATCTTAGAATTAAGAACGATTGAGGATACATAAATTTTGATTATAGTATTCTGTTCTTAAAGAAATATAAACAATGGAATATTTTTCACTGCCTTAAAATAGGTTATATTTAGACCTTAAAAGAAGTGCAAAATAGATAATAATTAATTAATAATCAGTAAAATCTGAATTAATAATCAGTAAAATCTGAATGTATCCCCCTAAAAGTCATATATGGAAACCTAATCATCATTGTGATGGTATTAAAGGACACTATTGATTCCCTTATGGAAGAGGCCTCAGAGAGCTTCCTTGTTACGTCCATCGTGTGAGGATACAGCCAGGAGTTGTCATCTTTAAACAAGGAAGAGAGTTCTCAACCAGACTTCAAATTTATCAATACCTTGATCTTGGACTTCTCAGCTTCCAGAACTGTAGGAAATAAATTCTTGTTGTTTATGATCTACTTAATTGATGGTATTTTGTTATAGAAGTTTGAATTATCTAAGACAATAACCCTACCAAAAAATAGTTCTATTTTCTAGAGCATTAGTTTCCACAACCTGGTTGTATAAAAGAATCATGAAGGACCTTGACAAGAGTGATGTCTGGATCATGGCATTTCAGAGATCTGAGAAATCTCTTTTTAGAAATTCTAGGTCTCTTTTTCCTAAGAAACTTCCTGGATGGCTATTCTGTAAAAAACAAACAAACAAACAAACACACAGGCACTGCTGGTTAAAATGTTCAACTACATTTGGATTTCATTTCTTATTTGTGAAGATCTTGGAAATAATTACATCATCCTGACAACAAGAAAAAGCTGGAAAAACTGACAATCAAAGATTTTTAGGACCTATAGGAGAAATGAAGTTGCAGAACCCCAAATCTGAAAAGATAGGTACACACAGAAAGACAGTAATCAAGAGAGGTTTACTTGGAATTAATGTCACTAGAGCCATAGACTGATTATTCTAGGAGTAATGCTGATGAATCGTTGAGTGGGCACTAATAGGAGGGTAAGGAAGTCCTCAGGACCACAGTCTTGAGCACTACAATGATTTCATGGACATTACGACCAGGAGCACCACCAGTTTTGCATAGTGAGGATCCAAAGATGGCTTCCTGTTTCTGATAGGAAGAGGAAAACAGAGATCATTAAGCGATATTTCCAGAAGCTTGACCACTATAAAGGCATACTTTCCAGAGGAGGGACTATGACAGACCACAAATCTCAAATAAATCTAATACTATTCTTTATGCCTTTCCTGTTTCCACTAAGGGGAAAGAAAAACAGAGACACAAAGCTCTGGATCTGTGTAGCCGGGAAAGTAAATAGATAACAGAGGGAAGTACAATAAAAAGCTATATTACTGGAGAAACACTTGTGAAAGTCATGGCTCAGAAAAACAGGCCACTAAAATAATGAGATTTAACTGGAAGATTATAGAATGTTCTCCTTCCCCAAATCATATTAACATATCAAAGTGAATGAAAATAGAAAAATAAAAGATAAAAATACAGTAAAAAAGAATATCTAGAACTTTGAGACAATTTCAAAAGTGTAAAATATATGTAACTGGAATATCATATGGAGCAGAAAAAGAAAAATGAACAGATAAACTATTTTGAGTAATAATGGCTGAAATAGAGACCAAAACTTAGATCCAGGTAACTCAGACAACACCAAACAGAATGACTACTTACAAAAAATAAACTTCATCTATACATATACTATTTAAACTGCAGAAGACCAGAAACAAAGAAAATTCTTAGAGTAAGCCAGGGGGAAAAAGGTCATCTCACCTATTGATGAACAAATGTAAGATTTATAGTGGACAGACACCTCACCAGAAACCATAAAATGAAGACTAAAGTAGAGCAAAATATCCCAATACATTTAATTATAAATATACTTAGAGTACTAAAAATTCTGTATCAATTAAAATTGTTCTTAATAAGTAAAAACTAAATAAAAAATATTTACAAACAAAAACTTGAATGTATTTATTACCAATCAGACATTCCCTGCAAAAAATCTTAGACAATATTCACTATGCGCAGAAAGAAAGATATAGGTCAGAAACATGGATCAAAATAATGAGAGAAAGAGCACAAAGAAGAAAGAAATGATCAATTATGTTAAAGCCACCTCCTTTCTTAAATTAATACTATTAAAAACGTTTTGAGAATTATACTATGTGGATCAATAAAATAAAGGAAATCACTATAAAAAGGAATAAGAGGATTTGGGAATTCTGTTATATCTATCTGTACTGCACATAAAATAGTATAATATTATTTGAAGATGGACTAAGAATAATTAAATAGACAGGAGATTCTGGGAAGATGACCTACTGGTAACAACTCTTAGCAGAGGTTCCTGACCAGATGGAGAAATATTGGATGGAACCGGACTCTATGAAGCCAAAGGTGGGGAGCTGAGTCAAGAAGGAAGCTCGGCAGGCTGTAACTCCAAGGAAGAACATTCAAGAAAACGAATTACAGGTATAAAGCCTGTTGACTAGAGGATGGGAACCCCTCCCCCAAGTAGGAGGCCTGAAGCAGGCTACCTGCAAGCAAACAGGGAACAAAAGACCTCTCATTTTACCTCGCTGGAGAGAGCTGCTAACCACCAGGTCTCTTTCTCCAAGGAGGTCTCACTTATGAACCTAGGCACCACCCCACCAGGCATAAAATTGAACAGATATTTTCCCCCACAAGTCCAAACTCCCAGTCTACCCTTCCCTGCTTGCATGACAGTCTGAAGTTCTGCCCCTTGCAGAGCACAGAATGTTTGGTCTTTTCATGAGAGATCTGGGCATAATGTGCACTGTCAACCATTAGGACAGAATTTATGACTAATGGGGAAGAAACAATAATACTAGAATTTCACTCTTCAGTAGGTGCCTGGTCTTGGGGATTTAAAAAGGATCACAGACCACAGATCAGTGGTAAAAAAGGATTTTTATTAGAAGTTAGAAAGGAATACAGAAGTAAAAAGCACCAAAGCTTCTGGAAGGGGGAAAGAACTGAAGAACTCACTTGGGAATCCTCACATGAGCTCTTTTATCTGGGGTCTTAAGTCTAGAGGATTACAGGTGGTTAGCAGTTGGTCCTTTACAGTCTTTGCCCCTGAGAAAGGATTAGGGTGTGTGTTCCTGCCCAAGGAGGAACCATCCAAAAAAGCCATCACAGGCTGCTTTATTCATGATCTTATCAGATCCCAGAAGGTATGTCCCGAAGAAAGCAGTCTGCTTTTGCCTGGAAATGGGGGTCTGAGCTCACCTGGGCCTAGAGTATGAGAGGGGGCTCCCTGTCTAGCCCTGAGTGGTGGAATCCTGTATTAAGAGGGTGTGGGAAGAAAAGGATGCTCAGTGGGAGGAGGAGCAGTCCCTTGGTTATGACTTTGTCTGGCAAGGGGTGGTGTTGACCCTTGGCTTGGGCTGTGTCTGGTGGGATGGGTGAAGAACCCTGGGCTCTGATGACACCCACAGCAGGAAAGTGGTTGCCCCAGGTGGGCTGAGTTCAGCAGACAGGACTGGCCCCCAGCCCCTGCCTGCAAGCAGAGGCTTGCCAGGTGTGGACTAAGACCTGAGATCAAGGATGTGGTCCCCTGCCTCTAACAGAACCCTGGAGCAGAGGCTTACTGGGTATGAACCAAGATCTGAGCGTAAGGGCATGGTCCCTTGTCTCCAGCAGGCTGGTGAGCAGAGGTTCATCAGGGGAGGACTGAGACCTGCGGGCAGAGTGTGTGGTGCTGTGACTCCAACAGAACCTGTGAACAGAGGATTGCCAGGCAGTGGACCGAGACTGGCAAGTGGGGATGTGGTCCCCTGACTCTAACTGGTCTGGTAAGCAGAGGCTAGCTTGATGTGGTCTGAGATCAGTGAGCAGGGACATGGTCCCTGTGAACAGAGAAGTGGATAACAGTGTGGAATGAGTCTGGTAGGTGGGCATATCTATTCCTGGCTCCCAATTGTGTCTTGGAGACCACTGCAGCCCTCTCTGTTGAGCAGGGTTTGCACTGTCTGAGGCAATTTAATCAGAACTCATCTCTGGGGCTGTCTACTTGGGGACATTCTGAGGTTGAACTTCACAGTTCTATAGCAGAAAAGAAATGAAATCTGGGGTTTAGGCACCATAGCTGTTTCTATCTCCTCACAATCAAGATTTAAACCTAATACCGTGATACGGTAGAGGTTGGGTGATATCAAAACAGAGCTAGCTTGCGCTATTTCACAAGTAGGTCCTCAAAGTCTCCAACCAAAACTCTGAAAGGGGCCTTTGTAAGGTTGTAGGAGATAAACCACAATTACAAAGTCTAGTGCTTTGGTAAGGGGCTACCTCTACTAACTGGGAACCCCAATTCAATATCACCCTACCAGTTCTAATAACCAAATGGTGGAAAATAAACATGGCATGGACCCAACAGAAGAACTTTGGCAACACGAATAACCAGAGTAGATCAACTGCCTCCCCCCGTCCAAGAATTGACAAAGGAAATACAACTGAAGATGTCATGAATAGTTAAATGGCAGCAATGTCAGAAATCGAATTCAGAATATAGATGGCAAATAAAATAAATAGAATGGAAAAAATGATAGAAATTGAATTCCAAAGATTGTCTCAAGAAATGAATGAATTCAAAGACAGTCACCAAAGATATGGACATAGTAAGAAAAGAGATAGCAGAGCTCAAGGAAACGAGAAAGTTAGTTGAGAAGGTCCAAAATGTACCAGAATCCCTCAGTAATAGAGCTAACCAGGGAAGCTATCCTCCAGAAGATAGGATCTCTGAAACTGAAAACAAAGCTTTTGAACATTCCCAAATGCTCAAAGAGGCAGAAATGGAGAGAAAAACCTGATCATTCCTTCGGAGAGTTGTGGGATCAATCCAAAAAATCAAACATGCCTCTTATAGGAATTCCTGAAGGAGAAAATGATAGCCCTAAAGGTGCCTAACAGATGCTCAATTGCAAGAGTCTTGGAGGAGAATTTCCCAAGCATTTCAAGAGATACAGAACTTCAGATGATAGACAGTTTCAGAACCCCAGAAAGACTCAATCCAAATAAAGCATCTCTAGACACATTGTGATTAACTTTGCAAAAGTTGAGACAAAGGAGAAAATTCTGTAAGCAGCTATATGTAAGAAAAGCATCACCTACAAATGGAGAACTACCAGAATGACTGCAGATCACTCAGCTGAAACATTTTAAGCCAGAAGGTGATGATCATCAACCTTCAATCTCCTAAAACAAAACAACTTCCAGCCCAGAATGCTGTATCCAGCTGAAATGAATTTCATTTCTGATTGAGAAATCAAATACTTTAATGACATACAAAAGTTGAAGAAATTTGCCATAACTAAACCAACTCTCTGGGATATTCTCAGACCCGTTCTCCACAATGACAAGCACAATGCTGTACCTCCAAAGTAAACTCACCCAGAAATTTTTGAACAAAATACAGCTTCCACAGTGATGAAAGGATTAAAAATGTCCACTGGACATTTGAAAATCATGCCACTCCAAACACAACCAGGCTTATCAATTCTCTCAATTAATGTGAATGGTTTAAATTGTCCTTTAAAAGTGGCACAGGCTGACTGACTGGATCCATAAACTCAGACTGGATATCTGTTGTATACAAGAATCTCATCTTACCTTAAAAGACAAAAATAGACTCAGGGTGAAGGGATGGACTTGTATATTACAGGCAAATGGAAACCAGAGAAAAGCAGGTGTTGCAATTTTAGTAACAGATACAATTGGCTTTAAACCAACAAAGATAAAGATAAGGAAGGTCACTACATAATTGTCAAGGGAAACAGTCAACATAAAGAGATTTCTATAATTAACATTTATGCACCCACCCGAATACTCCTCAATTTATAAAGCAAACCCTAGTGGATATGAAAAACTTGATATCTTCCTGCACTATAATAGTTGGAGATTTTAATACCCCTTTGACAGTTTTGGATAGACCCCCCAAAAAGAAACTAAAGAAATATTAGACTTAAACTTGACCCTAGAACAAATGGACTTTATAGACCTCTACAAAACATTTCACCCTGGTAAACTGAATATACATTCTTCTCATCAGCCCATGGATCATCTTCCAAAATAGATCATATCTGAGAACACAAGTCTAACCTCAGCAAATTTAAAAGAATAGAAATTATTCCTTATATTTTCTTGGACCACCATGCAATAAAAGTTGAACTCAACAGCAACAGGAATCTTCATACTCAAACAAAATCATGGAAACTAAATCTTAGGCTGAATGTGGGGCAAAGATGAGATTATGAAGGCAATTACCAAATGTTTGGAACAAAATGATAATGAAGACACAAATTATCAAAACTTGTGGGATACTACAAAGGCAGTCCTAAGAGGGAAATTTATAGCATTGGAAACCTTCATCAAGAAAACAGAAAGAGAGGAAGCCAATGACTTAATGGATCATTTCAAGTAATTGGAAAAGGAAGACTATTCCAACCCCAAACCCAGCAAAAGAAAAGAAATAACCAAAATTAGGGCAGAATTAAATTAACCTAAAAACAAAAGAATCATTCAGAAGATCAATGAAACAAAAAGTTGGTTTTTTGAAAAAATTAACAAAATTGATAAACCTTTGGCCAACCTAAACAGAAACAGAAAAATAAAATCTCTAATATCATCTATTAGAAACAATAAAAGAGAAATAATAGCAGACACCTCAGAAATTCAAAAAATCCTCAATGATTACTACAAAAATCACTATTTCCAGACATACAAATATCTGAAGGAAATGGACTGATACCTGGAAGCACGCCACCTTCCTAGACTCAACCAGAAAGAATTAGAAATCTTGAATAGACCTATATCAGTCGCTGAAATAGCATCAACAATATGAAATCTCCCCCGAAAAGAAAAGTCTGGGACCAGATAACTTCACATCTGAATTCTATCAAACCTTCAAGAGAAATTAGCATATTTATTATACAATGTTTCCCAAAACATAGAAAAATAAGGAATACTTCCCAATACATTCAATGAAGTAAATATCACCCTGATCCTGAAATTAGGAAAGGATCCAACAAAGAAGGAAAATTATAGATCAATACCATTAATGAATATCAATGCAAAAATATTCAATAAGATCATAGCTAACAGAATTCAACAACACATCAAAAAAATTATACACAATGATTAAGTTGTTTTTATTTCAGGGTTCAAGCATTGGCTCAACATATGCAAATTTATAAATATAATACATCACATCACTAAAATAAAAAACAAAGACCATATGATTCTCTCAATTGATTCAGAAAAAGCCTTTGATAATATCCAGCATCCTTTCATGATCAGAATTCTTAAGAAAATAGGCATAGAAGGGACATTTCTTAAACTGATAGAGGCCATCTACAGCAAACCCCCACTCAATATCACAATGAGTGGTGTAAAATTGGAAACATTTCCACTCAGATCAGGAATGAGACCACTGTCTCCACTTCTATTCAACATAGTAATGGAAGTCTTAGTCCTAGCAATCAAGCAAGAGAAGGTGATCAAGTGTATCCAAATAGGGTCAGAGGAGATCAAACTCTCACTCTTCCCTGATGGTATGATCCTATGCCTGGAAAATCCTAGGGATTCAACTTCAAAACTCTTAGAGGTGATCAAGGAATATAGCAGCATCTCAGGATACAAAATCAATACTTACAAATCAGTAGTTTTCACGTATGCCAACAATAGTCGAGCTAAAAATATAGTTAAGAACTCTATTTCTTTTACAGTAGTGTCAAAGAAGATGAAATATCTGGTAAAATACCTAACGAAGGACGTGAAAGATCTCTATAAAAAGAACTATGAAACTCTGAGAAAAGAAATAGTTGAAGATGTTAACAAATGGAAAAACATACATGCTCATGGCTGGGAAGAATTAACATTGTTAAAATATCCATACTACAAAAAGCAATGTACAAATTTTATGCAATCCCTATTAAAGCACCAGTTTCATACTTTAAAAAACTGGAAAAAATAGTACTTTGTTTTATGGAATCAGAACAATCTCAAATAGCAAACACATTACTCAGAAATAAGAAAAAAATCAGGAGATGTCATGTTACCAGACTTCAGGATATATTATAAATCTATAGTGATCAAAACAGCATGGTGCTGGCACAAAAACAGTGAGGTAGATTAATGGAACATAATAGAGAACCAAGAGATGAACCCAGCCACTTATCGCCATTTGATCTTTGATAAGCCTATCAAAAATATTCACTGGGGGAAGGACTCCCTATTGAACAAATCGTTCTGGGTGAACTGGCTGGTGACCTGTAGAAAAACGTAATTGGATCCCCACCTTTCATTATTAACAAAAATTGATTCTCACTGAATAAAAGATTTAAACTTAAGACACGAAACTATAAAAATACTAGAAGAGAGTGCAGGGGAAATGCTTGAAGAAGTTGGCCTGGGAAAATATTTTTTGAGGAGGACCCCCTGGGCAATTGAAGCAACACCAAAAATACATTACTGAGATATAATCAAACTAAAAATTTTCTTCCATAGCCAAGAGCACAGTAAGTAAAGCAAATAGACAACCTTCAGAATGGGAGAAGATTTTTGCAGGTTATGCTTCCAACTAAGGTCTGATAACTAGAATCTACAGAGAACTCAAACTAGTCAATAAGAAAAGAACAAATAGTCCCATGTCTTTTTGTGCAAGAGACTTAAACAGAAACTTCTCTGATGAACACAGGTGCATGGCCTGCAAACACATAAAAAAAAGATCATCATCCTTAATCATCAGGGAAATGCAAATCAAAACCACTTTGAGATATCAGCTAACTCCAGTAAGATTAGCCTACATCACAAAATCTCAACATTACAGATGTTGGTGAGGATGTAGTGAGAAGGGAACATTTCTACACTGCTGGTAGGAATGCAAGGTAATACAACCTTTTTGAAAAGAAGTTTATAGAACACTCAAGAAACTAAAAGTAGACCTACCATTCGATCCTGCAATTCCTGAAGTAGTCATATACACAGATGATCAAAAATTATTTTACAGCAAAGACATTTGCACCAGAATGTTTATTACAGCCCCTCATAATAGCCAATAGAAAGAACCCCAGTGCCCATCAATCGATGAATGTATAAACAGTTGTGGTATCTGTACATTACAAAATATTATGCAGCCATAAAAAAGGATAGATACTTCATATCTTTTATGTTTACCTGGATTTAGCTGGAACATATTCTTTTTAGTAAAGTATCTCAAGAATGGAAAAAAAAGGTATCCAATGTACTTAATACTACTATGAAATCAATATACAATCACCCACACATTCATATTAATGGCAAAACATAACTATAGTCCAGAAAATAGAAGGGAAGAAGAGAGAGGGGAGGGCGGATTAGGAGGGAAGAGTATTTGGGGGGACTTTATCTGATGTACATGATGCAATGGTACATTTCTAAACTATTAAGACATGAGTATAATTATGATGGATGTGTTACTTAGTTCAATGCAAGGATTTCACATTGTATATTTTAACAGTACCCTGAATCACATAAATGCATCAATGTACAAAGTTACGATTTAATAAAAAATAATTTAAAAAAAAGAACAGTTAAATGTGTGTGTCAAAAGCTCTAGAGCAACTAATATTTATTTTTAAAGTATAATTGGCATGCTAAGAGAGGATATCTCATAAAATGCTCAGTTAAAAAAAAAAAAAGAAAGAAACCAGAAAAGTTAGACAAGAGAAAAATGGGAAAAAAAAAATGTAACAAACAGAAACAAATATTGTATATATTTTCCCAACTACATCAAGAGTTACTTTAAATGTGAGTAATCTAAATACACCAATTAAAAAGCATATTGTCAGAGTTGATTAAGAAAGCAAAATCTAAGTTGCCTAAAAGTAACTAATTTTAAATTCAAGGACATAGATAGACGGGTAACAAAGGGAAAGTGAAATATACACCATGTAATACTAATCAAAATACACTTGGGTTAGTTATATTGTTGGGATTGTGGTGTGTTCTTGGTTCTTTGTGTCCTCTCAGCTGAAGAATGACCAGATACCCCAAAAGAAGGCAAGAATGAAACCAAGTTCATTAAGGAAAGTCAAGATAGGTTTGTAGAGCAAGAGCAAGATACATTTGCACAGACCAAAGAATAGACTCCCTTTCCTAACAAGAGGTTCTGGTGATGGTCTGTTTTGCATTGTGTAGATCAAGGGTGTCTAACCTATGGCTTCTCTGAACCACACTGGAAGAACAAGAGTTGTCTTGGGCCATACAGTAAATACACAAACACTAACAAAAGCTGATGAAAAAACAAAACTAAAAAAATAAATACCAGAAAAAGGAAAGTTTGTGAATAATTTTTATGATATTCGTCACCACAAATAAGAGTCCTCACCTAGTTATGCAGTGGCTCATTCTCAGATAGTCTTTTAAAATCATTCAGCAGGTTCCAAGTTTGTGATTGCTCATGTAAAAAGTGTACATATCTAAGTAATAAAACATCTTCTTTTAAAAATTTCAGGTTAATG
Organism: Arctocebus calabarensis; assembly: GCA_963573935.1. Lineage (NCBI taxonomy): Eukaryota > Metazoa > Chordata > Mammalia > Primates > Lorisidae > Arctocebus > Arctocebus calabarensis. The sequence continues at coordinate 11,473 of CAUYON010115781.1, read as the reverse complement.
TGAGAGTAGAAACAACTGGGTTCCTATGTTTGCATTTGTTATTTACAGTCCCTCTTGTAGTTGTGTCCCACACCCTTACAGAGGTGAGTCATATACCCTTACACTGTGCCCAACTTGAAATGAAATGAGATTTTTTTCTTATGTGGGCACATATTATATTATCTACTGGCTTCATATAAGTATTGAATACATTGGATATCTGCTTTTTCATTACTGTGATGCATTACTAAGAAGAATGTGTCCCACCTCCATCCAGGTTAATACAAAAGATGCAAAGTCGCCATCTTTTTTATGGCTGAATAGTAGTCCATGGTATACATATAGCACAGTCTGTCAATTGATTTCTGGACATTTAGGTTGTTTCCACATCTCGGTGATTATAAAATGAACAGCAATGAACAATCTAGTGCAAATGTTCTTATGATAAAATGATATTTTTCTTCTGGGTAGATGCGTAGTAATGCGATTGCTCAAATGGGAGGTCTAATTGAGTTTTTTGAGGATTCTCCATACTTCCTTCTAAAGAGGTTGCATTAGTTTATAGTCCCACCAACAGTGTTAAATGTCTTTTGATATTTTTATTATAAATGTAAAAGTAAAGTGGGCAATATGAAAGTAGTAGAATATTTGACATATTTGGGAAAGTAATGAATCAATATCTGGTTCACTGGAAGTAGATGGAAGTTCTCAGTGCATTAGTTTTCAAAGTGAATATCAGATATTTTGATTCAATTTTACTCTTAAAATGCTTCATTCCTGAAAATAGTTGCTTGCAAATGTAGCTGTGACTAAAAAAAAAAGCAAAGACATGGATAAGGTGTGATTGTGAAACAAGGGATATTTTTCACTGGAAAGATAGGACCTAAAAAGTACAATAAAGAAACACGAATTTTTTCTTTAGGCTGAATGTCAGAGTGCAACTCTACATGCATTCCACTTTAAAATTGGCAGGTAACATATTTGTGTCAATTGAAAATGGAGTGATAAATAGACCAAATATTATTTTCCCCCAAATCTTGAAATCTGTTATCAGATTCTTGTATCAAATCAAAAAGCAAGGTTGCATATTTTTTTCTGTTCACAGGACTGTGTTTAACTGATGTGTGGAAATGCATAAAATAGTTTGCCTTAATTTGAGCTTGCCATAATTTCATTTAATTTGGAATGCTGTTATGATTTGAAACATTGTATTGATAAGTTGGTTTCACCTTGAAGACTCATGTTTACCTCATTTAATTGAGTGGTTTAATACTCTAAAAATGATATATCTGTAAGCAAGTCTCCATCGTCAAATTTTGGCACAAATTTGATTTGATACCATAAATGACTTGATAACATGTCACAAATCATAAAATCTTTTCAACATTTGACTTGACTTTGCCCTCTTACTTCCGAAAAATAAATGATATCTCCATAGTCAGTATCAATACTTTTAACGAATTCCAGGAATTGGAGGTGATTCAATCACTTGGCCCATATGAAATTCACACTCTTGATGACAATATTTACATGAGGTTATCCATTTTTGTACATAAATTTTCTTGATGTACTATGTAGTGATACTTGATCAAATTTGAGTTTTGGGGACAGTTGTATCATCTATTAATTTTACAAGGTTTTCCAATTTCTTTAATGTGCCCAGTCTGGGGAGAGAAACTAAATTTAGAAATATTCCTTCCTTTTCCAGGGCAAATTATATCTTCTATGCTTTCCATACATTACTTAATAAACTCGCCATCAGTAAACGGTTTTTATTTTCTTGCCATTAAATATGCTACCACAAATATATATATATATATATATATATATATATATATATACATATATATATGCACCGGGCACAGTGGCTCACGCTTGTAACCCCAGCACTTCAGGAGGCTAAGAAGGGAGAATTGCTTGAGCTCAGAACATCGAGACTTGCCTGAGTGAAAGTGAGACCACGACTCCTAAAAAAGTGGAAAAACCCAGCCGGATGCCACAGGGAGCGTCTGTAATCCCAGCAGCTTTGGGAGGCTGAGGCAGCGGGATGCCCACAGTCCCAGTCTGAGGTTACAGCGAGCTATGACGTCATTGCACTCTGCTCAGGGCATAGCGTGGGACTGTGTCTCAACAACAAAGACAAGCAGTGCAAAGTAGTTATGCTACGACATAGCTAACTTTTACAATGGAATCTGTCTGAGTTGCAACTTTTAAAAAACATTTTGAGAAGACGAACATTTTTTCAGTTTCACTATTTTGTCCTCACAATACAAGCCTTCATAAGCAGTGAATTTGGCAGCATGTTTTTATATATAATGCCTGTTGAATTTATGGTCTTTGAAGACTTACTCGGATTCCCTACAAAAAAAGCAGAATACCTTTCTGTTTGCCTCAACAATAAAAGTAGTCATCTGTCTAATTTTCATTGAACAATCTTCCTTTTTTTGTAATTTTTCCTTTTAGGGGTTCTGTCTGAGACATCGAGAAGCCAGGCTGAGATTAAAAGAATAACAACAGATAAGGGACTACATTATGAAAATCAATTGACAGGAAAATAGAAAGCAAGGTTGGGGCCTTCCACATCTCAGCTGCTGATTCAGGGCTAGCCGTGATTGTAAAATATGGTAGGTGATGTGTGAAGCATCACCAAGGTATGGAATTACTTTTAATAATCAAATAAGAATTCTTACCTGACTTCCAACATTAAACACCTAACATTACAATGGTAGGTTGGAATAGATTTGATAATTGCTGCCTCTTCAAATACGAGCACATGTAGCATTTGATGGTGTAAATCTAACTATCTACACATGGAAGAGAGAATATTGGGGCCACACTGCCCTGTATAACTGTACCCACACATGTATAAAAATACCAAGAGCATAGGTCTGTTTGCATGACATTGCGATGCAGTGTTTCCATCTATGAAGTTCATACTTGAGAACTGTGCTACTGAGTTCCACCAAAAAAAAAAAAAAAATCACAAAATAACTTCATTATGTTTTCAGTAAGTTTATGATTTTCTGTTGGGCCTTATTCATAGCCATCCTGGGCCTCAGGTTATACCAGGTCATTGTCTAGACAACTATTGTACCTGGGCTAGCTGGCTGGTGGGCTGAGGGATTTCTTGCATTCTTTAGCTGGGTATTTTTCCTTCATCCAGCTGTGGCTATTTCTTCTGGTGGTATACATGTGGGACAAGATCAAGGTAGGGTGCCTGTCTTGTTGTTCTTCCCCACAAGTGGCAATTGCTCAAGGCAACAAGAAGATAGGGTGCCCACCTCTGTCCCTAGGACACTGGAGGTCCTCACTATCTAACAATATTATGTTTGGGTAAAGCAGACTGATGAGCAAAGAAGATCATTGAGCATAATGAGGTACATTCAATAATGATAAGTAGCTCAATCATGTAGGAAGATAAAAATTATAAATGTACATGAACCAAACAAAAAGACATCCAAACACACAAAGCAAACTGATAGCCTTCAAAGAAAAATGGCAAATCTGCTGTTTTAGTTGTATGCTTTAGTCATGATTATTTAGCATTTGATAGATCAACCACATAAAAAAAAAATCAATAGGATATATTTGACCTGAACAACATTATAAATATATTTGAACTCAATGACATTTATAAGTTGCTCTATCCAACAACCCTGTGAAGCTTCTATGTTGGACTTTCTGACCTCCAAAACTATGAGAAAGAAGTTCTGTTCTTCATAAACCACCCAGTTTGTCATCTTTAATTGCAGAAGCACAAATGGACAGAGACCAAAAAATGGTACTAGCAGTGGAACACAAACCTAAAACTGTGGAAGTGTCTCTGGCACTGGGTAATGGGTAGAGAGTGGAAGTGATCAGAGCGAGAGAGGGGCTCCAGGGAAGGAGGAGGCAAACCTGGCCTCCTAGACGAGAAAGTGAAAAGGGGCCCTGAAGCAAACTGTGAGTTTCAGGAACTTTGTGACTCAGTGATTGAGTGTGTCCTATTCTCCACAAAATGCACTTTCTAGCTTATGACCCAAAGTGTCACAGAAGACTGACAGTCGTCATTATCGAACAATGTGCACATCGAATGTCACAAGCATCATAAAACCAATAGATGTAAAATTGCCAGGAAAATAGCAAGTAGCAATTATGGCCAAAAAGAGAAGGAAAATGGGCACATGTGTAACTGAGGCCATCTGTGACCAAGGAGGAGGAGACAAGAACACCTAAAGACCTAGGGGGACCAATGAAAAGCTCTTATACATAATTGTAGGGGGAACTAAGACATTTACTCTTGCGTACCGCCTTTGGGTCATGTCTCCTCTCACTCATGAGGAGGACCCTTTTCCACTATCTCTAGGAAAGTCTATTCTTATCTCTGCTTTACTTTAAATAAACTGTACTCTTTCTCTTTACTTTAAATAAACTTACCTTCTATTCTGCCACAGCAGAGCGTCCTGACTACTTTTTTTCCCACCTCCCAATACATCACTTTCACTTTGTCTAAGCCAAACTTACTAGTGCTGCTAAGTGAATGGACTAAGTCTCCCCAACAGCTCCAGGGGTTGGAAGAATTTGGAGATGTATGCTAGGGAGAAAAGAAAAACAACTCAGAGCGGTCTGAGCTATGTGAAGCAGGCAAAATTCATCAGGCCCAGGGAGACAAGGGTATGGAACTTTCGTCAGACCACCTCATCTCCCACTCACTCTCCCTACACCTCGGGTAATGGTTTAGAGTCGTTTTGTTCATGATTACCTGCCTCAGCCATTATCTTCATATTCCCAGGACTTATCATACAAAGATACAAAGAACAAGGTATAGTCAATCAATAGCTTATATTATTTTAATGTATATTCTTTGTAAAAAACTTAGGAATTGCCTTTTCTTTTCCTTAAATATCTATTTGTAACTCCTGCTAATGGGGGTGTACATTCAGGGCAATTTGAATCTATACTCCCAGGTTGCAATCCTCCCTTGAATGAGCCCCAAATAAACTATTTATGCTAATTTTACCTTAGTTTCTTCCTTTTAGTTTGACACAAAAAACCCCCTAAGTGCTATGAATGGTACATTAAGGGAAATTCTGATGAGATCTCTGAAGAAGAGGCAAGCTGTAGACAGAATTTCGATCTTCTGAGGGGTTAGGTAGTGGTCATAATCAGAACCTTGATAGACATATGGGCAGTAGAGGCCATTCTGATGAGGTTTCAGTTAGAATAAAGGTATATCTTCTTGGAAACTGCAAGGCCATCCTTGCTATACAGGGGCAAAGAATGTGGCTGAATTGTACCTGTGGCCTACTGCTTTATAGATGGCAGAGGTACAGATCTGGTAGGTGACCTAGAATGACCTCAGGGAAAACAAGGGGATTTGGCAAACTGCAAACTAAGCAAAGAATTGTAGGTACTATAGGGCTTTTCTTGATTACTTACAATAACATTTGAAAAGAGAGAAAGAAAGACAAAATTTATGACCAAAAGAGAAGCAGAACTTAACATCCTCAGCATGGCCATGTGACGAGTAATAAGCTTGCTGTGGAGAGAAGACCAAGGGTGCGATTAAGTGAGAGTTTGGTGAGGAGATTAGCATGGATAGAAGGAAGACAGATGTTATTCATCAGGACAGTGAAAGAATGACACTGAAGGCATTTTGGAGATCTTTGAGGGTGCCACTTCTCTCACAGGCCGGGAATGCTGGCAAAATGGTTTCAAAAGTGGTGCCTTTTGTACCTTTGTGTTGCTCAGCTCTGCCTCAAATTCCTACTATTTCATTCCAACACTGCGCTCTCTGGTTGCATAGCTATGGCTCAAATTGGCCCAGATGCAGCTCAGACCACCACTCCAAAGAGTAGAAGCTGTATATGTTGGCAGCATCCATGTGGTGCTAACAGGGTGCACAAGCTGTGGAGTCGTGGCTGCTGAAAGGATGCTTAGGAGACCCTGTGTATCTAGGGAAAGAACCTCCACAGGAATGGGGCCAATGTAGAGAGCCCTGCTAGGGCAATGCCCAGTGGAACTGTGGGTTGGAGTCACTTCTAAAATATTGGGACAATAGAGACACTGATATATGATGCCCACCTGGGACAGCCACAGGCATTGGAATCAAACTGGACTGATGCCCCATGGGGATGGTGCTTCCTGTGTCTTTTGGGACGAAACCTTCGCATCAGTGGTTCCAGAAGGCAGAACATGGAGTCACAGAAGATTGATCTCAAGCCTTAAAATTTAGTATTCTTTCCTTATTGGATTTCGGATTTACTTGTGGCCTGTTATCTATTTCACTTTGCTTATTTCTCCCTTCTGGAATAGAAATGTCTATTCTCTGGTTGGCCCATCACTGTAATTGGAAGCAATAATTTGTTTGACTTGACATATTCACAGCTACAGAGAAATTTATTCAGGACCAACCATGCCATCAGGTTCACCCATTTCTGATGCAGACGAGATGCTGGACTTCTGAATTGGTGCTGAAACAAGGTAAGACTTTTGGCGCTACCATTGGAATAGAAGCTTAAGTAGATAGTGAGATGATCTGGGTCCCCTCTGGGAACAAAGGGTGGGAACCCTGACTGGTACTACCCCACTGTAATCTTTCCCAGAGCAATTGATCACACCTAGGGGAGGTGGGGATGTCCTACCAATCTCCCACTCAGAACTTATCGTGCCAAATGCAGAAGAACACAGAGGACTCTCCAGCCCATGGGCCAAGAAGCGCAGGTACGGTAGTATAGACGGTGATCTGGAGAAGCCATAAGGCAAACTAATGTGTCATTAGCTTTAATCTACTTTCCATTGCACCCCCACTTTCGGGTTTCAGAAAGGCTCATGGGAGGTCTGTGTGCAGTGAGACTCAGTGGTTCCAAGGTAACACCTGAACCACTAGGTGACCTCAATTCAGATGATGTAAAACAGGACCCCAGACTATAGCCAAGGCCTTTTTGTCATGATGGGGTGGGGACAGAGTTCATTGTCCTGGTGAATGTATCTTTCTCTGTAATTCTATGTCTTTTTCTTCCTCTGTAAACTGATCTCTTTCTCAATTAACTTTGTTTCTTAGTTGCCTTACTTTAGGGTGTCTTGGTCATTCTTCACCCAAGAGTACACCAAGAGCCAAGAACATAGACAAACATCTGAACCCTGACAGAATAACAACACAAGTGGGGGGAAGCAGGGAAGAATGCTATGATTTGATTGTATTCCCTTTAAAACTCATGTTAAAAACTTAATTGCAATGCAACAATATTAAAGGCAATGCCTTTAAGGGGTAATTAGGCTATGACAAATCTGCCTTCATAAATGAATATTGGTGACATTCGGAAAAGGCTGGAGGTCACTAACTAGGCCTTTTTTTGTTCCTTTTGTTCCTCCACCATGTAAGAACTCATCATTCATGGAACCATTTGGAAGCAGAAAGCAGCCTTTATCAGCTTCTGAATTTGCTTGTACCTTGATCTTAGACTTCCAAGCCTTCAGAATTGTCAAAAATAAAATATTATTTATATTGAATAAAAATTTAAAATTTCTCCCCAAATTTGATCATTTGAGTTGATGAAACAAACTGATAATGACATATTAAGAGAAAAAAAAAGGAATGAAAATTTATTAAAATGTGTATTTGAACATAGGAGTCACATGAAATATGAAAACTAAAAGTAAGAGCCTAATGGTTGATGCTTTTGTAAGTTACAGAAAGTATAAGAGCTTTGAGCATGGCAAAGCAGGTTATGGGAAAGAGCAAAAAGAAAGGCAGTCTTGTTATGCAGAAGAAACATCACAGGCAGCAGTGCTCGGAAGTAACAGATGATAGCCAGTGGTAAGTTTCTCTGGAGGACCTTCAAAGCTCTCAGACTCCCCCTTAATCTTTCCTAAACTCAGACAAGAGGGGACAGCAGAAAAGCTTGTTTGGTTCTACTATTATTTACTTTGCTTTGTTTCCTATATAGATGCAAATCTCCCTGATAAAATAACTAATTTTCAGAGGTGTTCTTGTGTTTAAAGTCTGAGTGGCCATCTCAAAGTATGTCAAGGACATACATTTTAGAGTGAAAAATTTTTTTTTATTTTGCTCAATAAATTGCACAGTCTGAGGTACTTTTCTATATTAGTGTAACTGGACTAAAAAATACGTATCGTTCTACTAAAATATATACAACAGGATCTGTATGTGGAAACCTACACATCTGTGATTAAAGAAATAAAAATATAAATGGAGAAATATGCCATGTTCATAGACCAAAACATTCAATGTTAATAACATTATAGTTCTTCAGTTTAATCTGTACATCCAATGCAAGATGAAATAGAATACTAGCTAAATAAATTATTGATATTGACAAGTTGATTCTTAAGTTTATGTGGTAAAATACACATTCTAGAAAAGCTAGCAAAATAGAAACAATTCTTCTTAGAAGAAGAACCCATTTGGACAGCTCACACTATCTGATCTTAAGAATTAGTATTAAGCTCAGCATCCAAGATAGCATGATATTGGCAAAAGAATGCTACCACTGAAATAACTCAGGGCTCTTTTCAACTAATAGTGCTGAAATAATTGAATATTCATCAATAACAAGCAAACCTAGACATAGACATCACATCTCTCTTATATATTATATAAGAAATATATATTTTAAAAGAACCACAAACAATACATGAAAGTAGGAAAATTATACTTTATTAAAATGCCACGTTTTCACTCTGTAAAAGATACTTTCACAACACAAAAGACAAGACAGGATGGACTGGGAGATATATTCAAAAATTATCTATCTTATACAGAATCGCATCCAAAATAGACAAAACACTTTTACACTCAAAGTAAGAAAATAAACAACCCAATTTTAAAATGGGCCAAAGATCTGAAAAGATATTTTACTAAAAGATATATCATTGGAAAAAAATATGAAATAAAGTTCCTATTCTTCTGTGACATTGTTAATATACAGTGGCCATAAAGTTTGTGTGCACTTTAAAACAGTGTGCAACTGAAAATTGCACATGAACTTTAGAGCCACCCTGCATATATATATTTGACCTTCTACCCCATTTCCTGACATTTTTCTGAAATCCTTTGAATCTCCAGAATGACGTCTTTTGTACACTAATGAGCTGACTGTGGTTGGCCGTCCCTGGTGGCTTCAGGAGAGGGGTGGTCACCAGAAAGATCAAGGTGGGATTAGAGATTTGGGACTTTCAGCCACATCCATGACCTCCAGCAAAGGGAATGGGGCTGAAGGTTTAGTTGGTCCCCAGTGGTGATGAGTTTAATGAGTCCTGTCTACGTACTCAAACCTCTGTAAAAGGACAGGATTTGGAGAACTTTGGAATTGCTGAACATGTGAAGCTTCCTGGAGGATGGTGTGCCAGGGGAGGGCATGGAAACCTCACACTTCTTCCTAAAACACACCCTAGGCATCTCTGTATCTGCCTTCTTTGTAATATCCTTTGTCATAAACCAGTAGGCATAAGTAAACAGTTTCCCTGAGGCCTCTGAGCTACTTTAGCAATTTAATGGAAGGGGGGTGTTGTTGGATCCCCAATTTATAGCCACTTGCTCAGAGCACAGGTAAAATGACCTGAGGCTTGAGGTTGTCATCCAAAGTGGAAGGTAAGGTTGAAGACTGAGCCCTCAGCCTGTGAGATCTGACACTATCTCAGGCAGATAGTGTAAGAGCTGAATTGAACTAGAAGACGCCTAGCTTGGGTCTGCTGCAGAGCTGATGGCTGGCACGTGTGGTCATAGACATCTTCTGTATTGACTGTTGTGGTGTGAAAACAGAAACTAAATAGTTTGTGCTTTTTCTACTCACAGCCACATTTGTCACTAGGGACTTGCAAATTAAAACAGCAGTGAAACACCACTCCATTCCTATTAAAATGGCTAAAATAAAATTTTAAAACCCTGTCAACATCAATAGTGCCCAAGGATAGTGAGCAGCAAGAATGCTCATTCACTTCTGTTTGAAAAGGAAAGTGGCACAGACACACTGGAAGGTGGTCTGGCAGCTGCTCACAAAGCTACACATTGTCTTACAGTGGAATCTAATAATTGAACACCTACTTATTAGGCCAACTGACCTAGATATATATGTCCACACAATAACCTTCACATGGATGTTAATAGGATCCTTTTCATAATTATTAAGCCTAGAAAGCAACCAAGATATGGTCCAATAGATGAATGAAGAAACAAATTGTGGAACAATCATACAAGGAAATGACCTATCAAGGCATGCAGAAACACAGAAAAATCTTGAATTTTGCTTAAAGAAAGAATACAGTCTGAAAAGGCTACCTACTGTAAGATTCCACTTATAAATATTTTTAGTTCACTCAGACTACTATAAAAAAATACCATAAACTGGGTAACCTATAAACAGCAGAAATTTCTCATAGTTCTGGAAGCTGAGAAATTCAAGACCTTGCGAGCAGATCCAGGTGAGAGCCCACTTCATGATTCACAGATGACAGTCTGTTTGGAGTGTCTTCATGTGGCACAGGAAGAGAGGGATCTCTCTGATACAACCATTAATTTAATTAATGAAAGTAGATGCCCTTAGCAGCTCCCAAGGACCCCACATCTTGATACTATTTCCTTACAGGTTAAGATTTCAAAATAGAATTTTGAGGAGATAGAAACATTCAACAAAGCAGATGACACACTGAAAAGGCACAGATAAACTGATGGTAAAATATTACTTCCAGCCAGGGGTCCCAGGGGGAGAGTGTCCTTGAATAAGTGAACCATAGGAGATTTTTTTTAGTGTTGTGGAGCTATTTTATATAGTACCATAATGGAGAATATATGGCACTATTTGTTGAAACCTACGTATTAGAAAGCACAGAGTGAACCTTAATGTATTCAAATGTGAAAAAAGAAATATTTATGTAGTCGAGAGATCCCAGGATAGAATACACACTACAAAAAGAATGCACATATGTATGTAATAATCTTGCCTAATGGGGTCAGAGAAAGAGGTGCTGACCTAAATTGCCTTGGAAAAGAATAGAGACAGTAAGACTGAAAGGGACTATGCATAAGAACCGTACTCTAGTTAATAAAGCTCTTTCCCATGGGATATTCAATAGAAATTCTGAGATCACTATACCTGTTTACTAAAATTGACATATGAATGGTGGATACAGGGAGACAGTTTTTTTTTAGTTTTAGAGAGGTGGCTACAAATAAGCAATAAGATGTCTGAAATGATCCAGGTATAAATGATAAGAAATGAAGACATCCGTATGAACTCAAATTTAGCTAAATATAGGCACAGATGCGAATGTACATATAGAAATATTTATAGATATGTGCATAGACACAGGGTACTACACATATGTATGTCTTTGCTACATCAGCCAAGAGGACATAGATGTTTTCTGTATACTATTTAGCTAGGGATCTTTAGTTTGAGACTACTGGTAGATTTAGAAATTGTAAACATCTATGTACTTATTTATAAAAGGTCTTTGAACTTGAATTCAGTATTTTTTTAAAATGAGAATTTCA
>CAUYON010115780.1:0-75597 GCA_963573935.1 Arctocebus calabarensis | reverse complement strand
CTCCTCCCAGACCCAAGGACATGAGCCCGCTCCTCCCGGACTCCAGGACGTGAGCCCGCTCCTCCCGGACCCCTGGACGTGAGCCCGCTCCTCCCGGACCCCAGGACGTGAGCCCGCTCCTCCCGGACCCCAGGACGTGAGCCCGCTCCTCCCGGACCCCAGGACGTGAGCCCGCTCCTCCCGGACCCAAGGACGTGAGCCCACTCCCGGACCCCAGGACGTGAGCCCGCTCCTCCCGGACCCCTGGACGTGAGCCCGCTCCTCCCGGACCCCAGGACGTGAGCCCCCTCCTCCAGGATGCAAGGACGTGAGCCCGCTCCTCCTGGCCCCATGGACGTGAGCCCACTCCTCCTGGATGCATGGACGTGAGCCCGCTCCTCCAGGATCCAAGGACGTGAGCCCGCTCCTCCTGGCCCCATGGACGTGAGCCCACTCCTCCTGGATGCACGGCTGAGTGAGAAAGCGGTCCATACACCCATGCACGGTGGTGCTGGCAGAAACTTAGCAGACAGGGAAGGCAAATTGTATTCAGAAAATATCCATTCCAGGGAAGACAGTCCCTGTGCCTTCTGTGATGTGAGGAGTCAGGTGGCTGCGGGTCTTCCAGGAAGGAGAACCACATCAGGGCTAAGTGTTGCTCTCTATAAAGCAGCTGGGCCCCCACAGCCGGGCAGTCAAATGGGCTTCAGGAGAAGAATGTCCTGTTGTGTCCCCTCTGAGACTCAGCTTCCATGTCCCCTGTTCCAGGAAGGCTACCCAGTCCGGCCTGAGATCCCTGTTCTTAGTGAGCTCCACTCTCCTGCCGAGGACCCGAAGCTCTGTGGACAGCCAGCTGGTTCCTCCTTTGGCTGTTAGTTCACTCACTCAAGGGAGCTCTGGCCGGGCCCATGCCACCCTGGAGCACTCCCACGGCCAAGCCGTGAGCTCCGAGCTGCGCATCGGGAGCCTCTGTGCTCACACAGGCTGCCGGCTGGACCTGCGTCAGAGGGCCCAGTCAGAGTCCCCAGGGTTCTGCACGCAGCCTTTCTTCTCGAGATCCCAGCAAATTGGTAGAGGCTAAATACTTCTGTACATTCCTGCTTCTGGGCCTAAGCTCATTTTCTAGAAGGCTCTAGAATGTCCTTCCTTCCCCTCCCTCTCTTCTTCCCACAGGCAGAGCCAAAGGTCTTCTTCCTGGCCCACTGGGGCTCCGCCTACCCAGGTTTTCTCTGCAGGTGAGTAGACATTTCAGGAAGGTGCCCCAGGCTGGTGGCCTGGTGGCTGCAGGAAGGACAAGGCCCACAGGGAAGGCCCCAGCATCTTCTCAGCCTTCAGGGTCCTGCTGGATTTTGAAATGTCTGGCTAACCACAGAGAAGCCTGGCACCCACGCTGATGCCTATTAAGTCACTCTCACCCAAGAGCCCTCCCAGAGGCCACTCTTACCCATGGACATTTGGGTGTGTCCAGATGCTCCCCGCACAGTCAGGGTGCACGCCTGAGAACACACCCTCTGCGGGTTTTTTGTTTTTGTTTTTGTTTTGTTTTTTGTTTTTTGCAGATTTTGGCTGGGGCTGGGTTTTAACACGCCACCTCCAGCATATGGGGCCAGTGCCCTACTCCTTTGAGCCACAAGCGCCGCCCCACTCTGCTGGTTTTATGATGACCAGGCTCACTGCATGCAAGGCTGTCCCTTCACTTTCCTCATCAATGTATCTTGGAGACTGTTCATATCACCACATTTAGAGCTGACTCATTTTTTCCCATGGCTGTATAGGATTCCCTTGTATGGGAATCGTATGATTTAATTAACAATTCTTCTCTTGATAGATAAGTAGGCATTTTTAGTCTTGGGCTACTACATGAATTCTGCAGAGAACATCCTTGATAAATGAGATTCTTCCCCAATGGCCTACCTATAGAGTAGTGATTCTCAACCTTCCTCATGCGCGGCCCTTTATACAGTTCCTGTGGGTCGCGACCCTTAGGTTGAGAACCGCTGCTATAGAACAAGTTTCCAGAAAATGTATAGCTGATTGAAATGCTCCATATGTTTTACATTTTAGATCAAGCAAATTGCTTTACCAACATCTCCCACCAAATGTCCTCCCAACAGGATACAAGTGTTTTTCTTCCGCATTCTAAAAATGCTGTATATTACCAAACTGTCTTTTTTCATAATCTAGTAGATTAAAAACTCTGACACACTGGCTTTAATTTGTGCTTTTTAGATCAGTGAAGGAGATAGAACAGCTTTTCATGTGTTTATTGACTGTTTATATTTCTTTTTCTGTGAACTGACTGTATATATTGGTTTATTTTTCTGCTGGTATTTTGCTCTTTTTCCTATTACTAAGTAAATTTTCCCCTTATGTATGATAGGTATTGTAATTATTTCATCCAATTTTAGCATTTTATAATTTTATTTTATGTTTAAAATATTTTCTTGGCCAGGACTTCAAAAATTATTTTGAGAGCCAGGTGCAGTGGCATGAGCCCAGCTAGTTGGGAAGCTGGGATACAAAGATCTCTTAAGCCCACAAGTTCAAGGTCATGTAAGCAACATTAAAAAAAAAAAAAAGTGTGTCATCCTGATGATCAAGACTTTTTAGCTTCAGGATTTTGTGCCTTGCTTAAAAAGTCATTACTCAATGTAAACTTAATTTTTAGGTTTTGTGTTTCCTTTTATTCTTTTAGAGTCAATTTTTTGCATTGAATGTTTGATCCATATGGCATTTGTTTTGGTTCTGAAGTGAGATAGGGATCCAGGCTTATTTACGTTTCCACGTGGCCACTGAGCTGCCCTAACACCATTAGCTGATTGTGTCCTTTCCCTGACGTTAATTTGGTACGCTACCTGGAACACGCCCTCAACTTTTACATACATTTATGTTCTTATTTATACATAGTCTATTCTTTTTTCTGTTTATTATTGCGTCAAAGAAAAACTTCTAACTACTATAACTTTATACACTACATAGTAAGGTTAGTTCTCCTTCATTATATTCCTTTAAAGACATTTTCTAGCTGTTTTCCCATGCTCCCTCCCACACAAAAGTGAATTTTAGAATTAGCTCAGAACTTTAGAGTGAATCTCATCAGAATCTTGGGACTTTATTGCAGTCATAGATTAACATACAGAGACCTGTCATCTTTGTAATGAGTCTTGCTATCCAATATGATAAGCTTTGTGATTTTTCACTGCTTCTTTGAGCTTCAGAAAATGTTAAAGTTTTCTTATTTTAAATTCATATGCAGATAATTTTTTGTGGCTTTTGTCATCACACTCATTTATCGACACTGCCGATTGAAACCTCAGAATACACAGAATAGTTCTTGCCCTCATGGAGCTTCTATTCTGGTGTGGAAACGAGATCATGAATAAACAGGTAATATAATGTCAGGCAGCATAACTGCTATAAAGGAGAATGCAACCAAGCGAGGTGATGGACAGAGACCGGGATTATTTCAGGCAGGTGAGCAGGGAGGGCCGCTCTGAAGGGAGATCCTACAAGATCCAGGCTGTTCCAGGGGAAGAGACAACATGTGCAAAGGCCCCAGGGCCTGGCCAGCGTGGCCATGGCGGAGTAAGAAAGGGAAATATCATAGAAAGCCCTGTGGGGAGGGAAGTCAGGGCTGGCCCTGCAGAGCCTTGCAGGGCCCCCTCAGGGTGCTAGTGGGAAGATTTGAGGTGGTTTTACCAGAGAACACGAGCGATGTCCACCTTTGAACCGTCAGTGTGTGCCCCATGGGAATGGACTACAAGGAGGCGAGCCTGCCCCCCTCACACTGCCACACGGGAGGCCAGAGCCCAGGCTGACCAAGTCTAACTCCCTACCCCATCTGCCTCTGTGTGACAGCTGGACACACAGCCAAAAGCAGGCCAGCCTCATCTGCCGACCACCCTCTGAGTCCATGGCAATGACCTTCACCTGAGCCCCCTCTTCCACATGGCCAGGTGGTGCCATCTCTCCTTCTATCTCTCCAAACACTCCTGGTCCTCCCTCTCGGCCCTGCCTGTCCTGCCTCCCTGAGGAAACAGAAGAGGTAGGAGAACTTCCACAGACCGCCTGTCTTCCACCTGCCGCTGCCTGCCATCCAGACTCCGCGGGCCTGCTCAGGGCCTCCAGCCCAGCAGGCCCAAGCTGAGTTGCTGACCACTCTGCCTCCTCTCCTGAACCCCATCTGCTGGGGGAAGAGGGGTTCTCCACGAATGGCAGTGCCATACATACTTCTGGCTGCTCAGCTCAAATGTCTCAGAGTCATCTTTAACACCTCCCAAACCCCAAGTCCTGGAAATTCTACCTTCAAAATACAGCCAGAATCAGACCACTTCTTGCCTCCTGGATGGCTAACAGCTTCCCTCCTGGGAGCTCAGTCTCCTGCCCCTGCTGTCCTGACCAGGCTCCCACTTCTCTCGGATTGAAAGCCTAAGTCTTCAGAAGGGCTCCCAGGTCAGCCCCTATGTCCCTGTCCCCCCACTGCCCTACAGTGTCACACCTTTCCCCCGGACCTTTGTGCTGGCTGTCCCTCCCCATGGGTACCTGCACGCTAACACTCCAGCCCTTCCAAGTCTGTGTTTGAATGTTACCTGCTCCTTGAGGCTTACCTTGCGCACCTTGATAAAATCACAGCTGGCACGTCCCGTGCACCTGGGATGCTCTAATTCACCTTTGTTACTTAATTACAAAACATGTCCGCTCCTGGTTTCCTTCCTCCTGTTCTCCTAGGATGTATGCTCCTCGGGGCAGGGACCCCAAGCTCCTGGAACGGTGCCTGCTCTTAGTGGGGCCTCCATAACTACTTGGTGAAAGAGGAAATAAGCAAATGATTGTTGTCATTACCATTTGTGCATTTATAAAGAGTTGGCACAGAGGTGGGAAACAGGCTTATCGAGTGTGGTGTCCACTCTCCAGGTCCACGTAGGGAACGGCTTGGCAATGAGGACCTGCATACTTTTATAGACTGACTCCACAGGGGCTCAGTCACAGCCTGACTTGTTGCATCTAATGACAAAGGGACCCCTGTGGGACAGAAGTCGATGAAGGATGGGCAGGAGTAGGGAGAAAGTGGGGGTGTCTTTCACAGCCAGAGGGCCACCTGCCTCCTGCCTCCATCTCCTCAAAGCTTCCGTCAGCCCCTACCAGCTTCCTAAGAAAGAAATAGAAATAGGCACTTTATAAGCAGCTGAGAGGGCCTTATGCGAGTGAATGACGTAGTCCCCAGTGAGGAGGGGACTGAAAGTCACACATGGACCACAGCCCCTTAAACATCACCCTGAGCCTCTACCTGTGGTCATCCACAAAGAAGCCCATCGGCCACTGGAGCAAGAAACCACCAAACCACCAGTGGCAGCACCGTGTGGTGTGTGCAAGGGTTGTCATTGGAGGGGACGCAAAGTGATTTTCATTTCCCTGTGCCTAATTGATTTTCATTGGCAATGACCTCCTGGGGTTAAGCCTTGCACAACTTTGCAAGGCGTCTCCAGGTTCAGCACTAAAATGTGGATTGATTGATAAGTCTGGGCAAGGGGCGTGGAGGTGGACATGGAAAACTTGGAAAAAAAATTTTTTAAGTAATGTTTCTAAGTGATGTAGGAGAAACATATTAAAATCTAAAAGCCAATGCTATGTAAATTTATCTGACATTATGCTGGCAATGGATCTTTTAAAATGAGATCTATTACAATAACCGAATTAACAAGCAAATATGACCTGCCTAATCTTGCTGGGCAGTTTTATTCCTCCCATTCCAACAGACCACGTGCTTCTTTAATAGAGGCTGGAGGCCCCAGGGGCCCCCTTCATCAAGAGATGGGTTGCCTCTGTGTTCTTTCTGCCCCAATAAAATTCAGAGGGTTGTTTCATGACAATGGACTCCTAGCAACCCTTTGAGGTCAAATATTAGCTCACAAGAGCAGGAAGGTGAGTTAGCACAACTTTTTAGGGAAGCAATTTGTCAATTCGTAAAAGAGCTTTCATAGTCACCCACTGCTATTGCTTTTGCAAAATCTCACAGAGATGTGGGTAAGGACACACAAAGAAGTTCGTCAAGCATTCTTGTCAAAGCAAGAAATTAAAAACAACCGAGCTGAGGGAAGTGGGAAAGGCATACATTTTCATATTGACGGAATATTATGCAATGATAAAAAATGTTGTTTACAAAAAAGCTATTTTAATGGTGTCAAGAAATGTTTTTGACATACTACTGAATCAAAATCAGAATGCAAAATTTTATTTCAAAGATAGCTCAATTAAGAAAAGCATGAGAGCAAGTTTAAAAATACTGAGAAGAAAAATGTGATGATGTTCACAGCGCATGGCAGCATTGCAGCTGAGTTTTCTGCATCATTACGCTTTTGATTTTCCAAATTTACTACAATGAGTGCAGCATCAGACAAAATTTAATTAAAAACTTATTTTAAAAAATGAAGAAGGAGAAAGGGTATTTCTACCCTACGGAAGTGGGAGCCCAAACTATAAAGGAAAACAGAGACAGCTCCAATTCTTTACCTTGGTGATTACTTGATCCCTGGGGGCCACAAAGCCAGGCGCAAGGCACAGGTGGGGCTCAGGCCTGAGAAGCAGCCACTGGCCACCTGCCCAAGTCCTCACCAGGGCCTGGCAGGCACTCAGCCAGGGACAATCAGCCAGGAGCAGTGGAACCTGGAACGCTGTGACAGCTCCTCCCAGGCTCCTGGGCACCCTGGCATACAGAGGCAATCCAGAGTGGGATAGGAGTGGGTCTGAGGTTAGCAGGCCAGGGTCAAAGACTGCTCTGCCCACTCCAGCCCTAGCATCTTGGGCCAGTTACTAAAGTTTCTCTATGCCTCAGTACCATCATCTGTTCCTCACTGAGGGGTGTAGAGGGCTTTCACACAGTCAATGCTTAGTCAACATTAACTTCACATTTAGTTAGCAAGGGTACTAGCCACAGGAGTAGAGAAGTGGCACTGCTGAGCACCACCAGTGTCCCATTTTCTCCAGTTGGTCAGGGCATTCATCTGTGCTGGGCTGTAGACCCCTGTGCTGGGCTGATGGCCCCAGAGTCACCTACAAACCTTCTAAGTTTCCCATACCCTTGCCCTGAAGCCCCAGTTCAGATCTGGGGGGCCTGGGTCTTTGCATTGTAGACTATGGGATTCCAACTCCTATCTCAACTCCCTTAGTCCATTTGAGCTGCTAAAACAAAATACCATAGACTGTGCCACTCACAAACAGCAGAAACTAATTTTCTGTGGTTCTGGCTGGGCGCCTGTAGCACAGTGATTACAGCATCAGCCACATACACCGAAGCTGGTGGATTCGAACTCAGCCTGGGCCAGCTAAACAATGACAACTACAACAACAACAAAAAATAGCTGACCCAGTAGTGGCAGGCGCCCGTAGTCCCAGCTACTTGGGAGGCTGAGGCAAGAGAATCACTTAAGCCTAAGAGTTTGAGGTCACGTGACGCCATGGCACTCTACTGAGGGTGACATAGTGAGACTCTGTCTCAAAAAATAAAAAATAATTTCCCCTGGTTCTGGAAGCTGCAATGTGCCTGTCAAGGTGCCGGCAGCTTCTGTGACTGGTGAGGACCTGCTTTCCTGTTCAGAGATGGCACTTTCTAGCAGTGATGATGGGAAGGTGAGGGGCCTTTCTGGACCTCTTTTATAAGGTCACTAATGCTATTCATGAGGGCCCCACCCTCATGGTCAATCACCTCTCCAAATGCCATCACATTGGCGATTGGCACTTAAACTTATAGATTTGCAGGGGACACCAACCCTCAGTCCACAGCAGAGGCCCCTGGCTGCTGAGTGTCAACCATTCCTGGAACAGAAGCCCGTCTCGGGATAAGCGTTAGGAATTGTGTTCCGGTGAGTCAGCAGCCCCATCAGAGACGTCCCCTCCGCCTCCCCACCCTGCAGTGCCTGCGGTTCTGTGAGGCAGGTTAGTCATGGGCAGGGTGGGCGGAAGCTGTGGTTAGGCCATTTGGGACTAGCTTGGGTCACGCTGACCTGAGTTGTTACAGAAAGGGACTAAAGGCCTTGAACGTGCAAAATCGTGAAGGGGGATGTTTTGGATAGCTCATTGTTTGGATTAATGTCTCTGGGACTTTCTGATGTGGAAAGATAGATACGAGTGCTTATGGGAACATGTTCTGGGAACAAAGTTGATCAAGACTTAGAAATTTCCAAGAAGCAGCTGATGCCCCTCAGAAATTGTGTATAAAATCCAGCACTGTGCTCTCCACGATGCCTGCAATCTCTAGGAAGAGGCCTGGTGTGTTGTCCAAACTGTTAAAATAAACTTTTCCTCTCTTACTAAAACCCTATTGTTCTTGTTTTCTGTAATTATTCTAGCAGCTACCTCAAGCCATCACCATGCTGCCCTAATGGTTCCTAGTTAAAGCATCCATCCTTCTTTTCCATGTGTGAGAAGAAAACCACCTGCTACCTGCAGGTCCAAGCACCACAGTGCTGCCCTATTAAACACAAGAAAGAAATACACCTACACACAGAACTTGGTCAGAAAGACCTGTGCTGAGCAACTGTGTCCATCCAGCAATCACCATCAGACCCATAAAGAGGCGTGCACCCACACCCCAGGAAACCCCCCCCAATTCGGGGTTACTCCCCTCCTGTGGTCAGCATCCCGTGACATTTCCACATGCTCACAGGGCAGGCTCCACCACGGGAGCTGCCGATTCCACAACACAGGACACATGCCAGGTGCAGCATTTTATGGAACTGCCTGGGTGTCGGTGTCCAGTAGCTCAGTAGAACCCAGTGCTCGCCACTCTATCAAGGTTAGAAGCTTCCTATCTGAAGGCATGAAAAGTCATTTGGCCCAGGAGATATCAAATCATTAGACGTTCTGTACTCAGAAGATCATGCCATGGTCACTCAGCATCACGCATCACACATGTGCAGAATGACTGCTTCAAACAAGTGCAGGGGACACCACCATCCTCCTGGGGCCAAGTTGGCAGGGGGCAGACCCCTCAGGCAATACTCCTGCAATCCACAGGGTGGCAGAAGTGAGTCCCATGCACAGAGGTGAGAGGTCTTCCCGTCACCTCTCCTCAGAGGTTGCTGCAGGAAGCCCTCCCTGGGCTGAGGGATGCAGGGAGCTGCAGGGCAGGAAGGGAAGACAGGCAGTGCAGGAACGGGGCCACCCTGTGCAAAGGCACGCAGGTGGCAGACAGGGGAGGGACAAACAGGTGTTTCACGGGCTACGCTGCAACACCTGGGTTCTGCTCCGTCCTCCAGCTACAGGAATGCAGCCCCTTGGGAACCAAGACCATCCCCTTTCCCTACATGGCAACATTGGATGGCTGATGGGCACAGCGACAGGGGCTGACCCTACACCCCAACTCCAGGGTGTTCTGACAGCCCCCATCCTGCGAAGCCCTCTGCCCCGCCCCCTCCCCTCCGCCCAAGTGATCCCAGCACCTACTAAGCTAATCTGCATCTCCTGGGGACTCAACCTGCAGCAAATTGCGAGTCACTTGGCAGCACCTGGAAAATATTTTTAAACAGTGGCGAGCAAGAGAGCCCACTCAGTCCTCAGGATTCTGGAATACACATAGGGATTAATGAGCAGCGACTGATCCCAGGCTAAGAAATGGAGCTTCAGACACTATTTTACACCCCCTTTTCTGAGGTCCCTTATCTCTCCCTCTGCCCAGTGAGGACATATATTGTTTGATTTCAAGCCACAGAAAATGTCTGAAGGGAAGATAGAAACTCAGAGATCTACCCCAGACAGGGGGACCTGAGAGACGTCACCTATCCCAGGTCGCACATGGGAGCCACATTTCCAACCACTCTGTCTGACTCCCAACTTGCACCCTTTCCACTCTGCTGTCTCAGCACTGGATTTGGAAAATTACAAAGTTCTGTGGCAAGCTGAATGTATCCCTCTTCCCAAGATGTCCAGATCCTAATTCTAGAACCTGAGAATATGACCTTGTAGTTACTCTCAGGTGGGAGACTTTGCAGATGTGATTGAATTAAAGCTCTTGAGATGGGAGCATCACCCTGGTGGACCCTAAATGTGACCACGAGGACCCCGTAAGGAGGCAGGAGAGTCCAGGGAGGGAGAAGAGCTGTGAAGGTGAAAGCAGTGGTCGAGACCATGAAGTCAGGAGCTGGGAACCTTCTTCTAGAACAGCGGTTCTCAACCTGTGGGTCGCGACCCCTTTGGACTGCATCAAGGGTTTGCGGCATCAGGAAGGTTGAGAATCAGTGTTGTAGAAGAAGCTAGAGGAGGCAGATTATCCCCTCCTGCACCCCCCACAGACACTGTCCCTGCGGATGGGGTCTGACCACCCCAGCGTCATTCTGCAAGCCTGTGGCGTTTCAGAGGACGTGGCTTCCAACAGGAGTGGGTGTTTGTGCCCCACACTCACAGGGCCTCCCCAGAAGGACAAGTCACCCTGGCAGGGGGCAGGCACCACTTGGTGAAAAATGGCAGGTGATGGAGGAAGTGGACACAAGAACTGGACACCAACAAAACCAGAGACACAGAGACAATGTGAATTGGGCAGGCCAGACTGAGAGTCCTCCGGTGCTGCTCTGCACCGCAAGGGTGACCGGGCTGAGGGACACAGGGGATCTGGGGGCAGGGACCAAGCAGCGCCAGATCGACTAGGGAGAGGAGCCAAGTAGGCAGGCCTGGGGCCACCGTGCAGGTCCCTCCAGATGGGAGGACATCTGGGTCAGCAAGACAGGGCAGGAGCCCCCACACACTTCCTGAAGGGCTTCCCTGGGAGGCGCCCGTCTGTCTGGATCTAAGCCCTAAAAGTAAAAACTTCAGTGCACAAGTACAGGGTGAGGGCTGGCTGGGCGGAAGCCTCAGGAAAAGGCACTGGGAGGTGTGGGGTTATCTTGGTTTATGTTTTTCCCCAATTCTGTTTTTGGCACTGGGACACATGTGCATTTGTTGGAGCAGTGAGTATTTATTGTTGCCCACAGTGTGGTCTAGGGGATAGTAGCTGGGGACACTCAAGTGATGTTCCTGGGTGGCAGGTGGTTTCAATCCAAGCTGGATTTGTCCCGAGGGCTGTGCCCTTTCCTCCTCACTGCACTGCAGCACTCCTAGGTGAACCAGCGGGCGGGCAAGGGGAAGATGGTAGATTCTGTAAGAAGGTGTCTGCCCACATTCAAAAGGCCCTTCTCCCAGTAAGAGCCTTTCTAACAATGGCAAGCTTATGGAGGGAGGAGGCTGGGCACTGACCTAGATCCTGACATCTAGGGGCACAGATGCTGCTGCTTTTCTTATCTCAAGCAGAAGTGACCACAGACAGCCACTCTGACTCCGGGGGCCTGTCTCTCTGACCCAGGCATGAGAAGATTCTCACCTGTTCCCCTCACCCAAGGGTTTGCAGAGTCCCTCTAAGCTTTGGAGTCTAAGGGCTCCTGAAATAGATTATGTGACAAACATGAGAGGGGGGTCCTGGTGGCCTTGCGTCCAAGCCTCAACCTACCTCCAGTGCCCGAGAAATGCGAGGCCCGACAGCTGAGCGCTCTTATGCTGGGTGACACACGTCGCCCCAAAGCTGCAGAATTGGAGGAGACACAGGTAGGTACCAGGGCAGGCAGCAGAGGTCTGACTCTGAAGTGGGCAGGAGGGGCAGAGTGCCAGCTGTGCCTGGCTCCCCACGGGGACTAAGGGAGGCCCGGGGTGACCCCATCTTGAGATTAAGCACAGCTAAACATACATTTGACACCTGGGGAAACTGAGGCCAGGAGAAATGAAAATCCAAAGTCAGCCAGCACTGAACTGGGCCTAAGGCCTGTGCCATTGGTCTTGGGAACAAGAGGAAAACCAGGGTGCTGAGAAGGAAACCACAAGCGACCCTTGTGGTGGCCCAGAGAAAGGCTCCCTGCCCAGCCGCGCACAGGTGCTGGGCCCTTTGCAGATTAATAGTCCGCAGGACACTGCTCTCAATTTAGGGAAGGGAAGGAAGGGCTTTCCTTCCTGAACCCTGAAAAACATTACAATCCAGGTGTTAAAGTCAGAATAACTTCCTCTGAGAAGTGGCTGTTTTTAAGAGGCACGAGAAGGACCGAGGACAGGCAGGCTGCTCCGCACGGGCCCTGGCAGAGGGCAGCAGGCCCAGGAGCAGCCAGCTATCTATGGCAGACACACTCCAGGAAAGACACAGCTCCCGGTTTCTGCATACGCCCCCAGCACCAGCAAGGGCTTCTATGTGTCCACACTAGGACAGGTTCAAGTTGAAGGTTTCCAGGCCAGCATCCACACTGCCTGGCCACTGCAGACTCTGGGCTGGGAGAGAGCATCCGGCTGCTCTGGCCCCGGAGTCCTGAAGGCAGTTCCTGGGACCCCAAAGTCAGCAGGCCTGGGTGGATCTGCAGGGTTTGCATTCTAAACGATGCCACCAGGGGTTCCAATGCCGTGTCTGGGATCAGGGACCTCCCTCCTGCACTCAAGGCTTCTGCAGGGCTGTCACACCCTAGCCTGGATAAACCCCGGGACAGGGGAATTCCCACCTTGCAGCCAACGTCTGCATGTGCATAATCTGGCAGGCACAGCTGCTTTCTGACCCGTGAGACCCTGGTGGAAGCAGGGGAGCTCGTGCCTGGCTAAGTGGGAGCCCCGGCAGAGAGCCTGGGACTCCTGTCCGGCATCTGCCCCAGCGATGCTCAGCAAGTGAGATTCCCCTCCCCTTACCCAGGGAGCTCCCTGAGTACAATGATCCAGATTTCCTACCCTTACTCTGAGCAGGAAGGACTGATAAGTGATAAAGTCCTGCTGGAGTTGCTGGGCCACCTTAAGCCCAGGCAGTGGACAGCAGGCTTCATTCAAGAGGTCCCTGGACACCTAACAGCATCCTATTACTGGACACAGAGGCAGGAAAGGGCCTCAGGCACCAAAGCAAATGTCTCTAACAAGGAAAAGCCTGGAACAGTTTGGGGGCGCTCCAGGTTCATCAGGAAATTCAGTACCTTAAATGACCCTTTCTTCTCCCTCCTGGCCCAGCTCTGCTGAATTGAAATGTGACATTCTCAACTTCTTTACAGTTTGCCAGCTTTTGAGAAACTGACCCCGAAGTGCTGGCATCAGTCTGAGACAACCTCCCCTTGGCCCAGCCCTGGGGACCAACCTGGGGGGCCCTTCTGCTGTCACAGCCCTTTCCTGCTCTGCTCCAGGCCTTCCTGACCTTGTGCGGCTGGGACCCCACAGGACCCCCGCTCTTCCTAGCTGCCCTGACCTCCCAAGCATGCCCTCCATAGCTGCCTTCAGAAGGCGCACTCGGTGGACGGCGACATAAGGCCAGCTAACTGTCCCCTAAGCTTTGTCCCAAAGCAAGTAAAGGTCTGAAGCTGCCACTGAATGTCTCACCTATTTGGATGGTACTGTAATGTGAACAGAACAAAGAACAGCTTCTCTGAGAACCAGACCCAAGGGAGCACCTAGGGCCACGCTTAAAGGCACAGCAGAGGAGCCCGCATCCCTCACGGTGACAGCACCTCCAGAGGCCCAGGCACGGGGGCACCCCCCCTCAACACCACCATGCACAGCTGGTGTTAAAGAGGTCTCAAAGAGCCACATGCTGGAGCTGGGCACGGACTACATCATTGTTCCAAGACCCAGAGCACTGCAGGTCTGTGCCAGGGGTCAGCTCTACACTCACCAGCAAAGTGGGGCCGCCCGGACCAGGCAGTGACTGCTACAGCCCAGCCCTCCAGAAGGTGCCCATGATGGGGACACAGTGCAGGACCCAAATGTCCTGGCCCCCCACTGGCTGTACCTTGGGGTTCCCACACCAGGACTCTGAGTGAGGAGGGGCTGCTTTACTGCCTTCCCACCCTCCCACCCCAGTGAGGAAAACAAACCCACACAGGGAAGAAATGAGTAACAGAAAGCCCCTTAGCCCAAGCTGGAATGGAGCTCAGCTCTGCCTCCACAACCTGCAGTCACGGTGTGCCTGTCCCACTGACTCAACTACCATCCAGCTTTATTGATCCTTGACGTGGCCGCACACCTTCAAACGTTCCTTCTGTGCCCAAAGAAGGGGTGCATGAAGAGCTCCAGAGAAAGACGTGAGTCAGGGCCTTTACCGACTGTGTGCAGGGAGTTTCGTGCACACAAATGTGAACGTGTCCAAGTCCCCAGCCACTAAGAGAAAGACCTGGGAATAGAAACCACGTCCTTCTGACTCCAAAACACCAGAACCAGTGGCAACGTGTAAAGGAGCCGCAGACACTGGGCGTACTGGTCTCAGGACCAGGTCTGTGACAGAGGGTGCGAGGTTTGAACAGTAGGACAGAGGCTGTCCACGGCGGGGGGTGGTAGGGCGGAGGTGCAGGGAGGAAGGGGGTGAGGGGAGTGGCTGTCTCCTGCCCTCTTCCTTCCTCGGCCCCTCCATGGCCATTCCCACAAGGAAGCCATGGGGTGAGTGTGGCCTGGAAACTGATTTCCACTCTTCCTTTGGAAGAAACGCCTCCCTGAGCAGACAGCCACAGCGCTGAGCTTCTGTCTGCAGGGAGTTTTTCTGTGAATTTATGAGACACTGAAGAAACGCTGATGGCGCAGTTTTGGCCGCCCCAGCAGGCAGCCCGGCACCCTCATTAGACGGCTTCCTGCAGGTGACAGAGAGGGGAGGATAGGGCTGCAGGGCGCAGGGAGGGGCCGGGACGGCTCACAGAACTCAGGCCTCCGGCCCTGCACCCCCACCACTGCTCCCGGGCAAGGTCATACCAGCCTGAGGAGCACAGGAGGCACAGAGACAGGCCAAGGGCCCCCCACAGGCGGTGCGACCCCCACACGCAGCTGAGTTGCTCCTTTTGCTCCACAAGCAGGGCAGGAAATTCCACATGGAAGAAAACACCCTTCTGCTCTCAGGATCCCAACTTCTCTAAATTCCCTCCTGACTCTAAGTAGTCCCTTTTTCTCAATCGTCCAACTTCCAAGTGTTTTAATGCATTTTTAAAAATGCATGATAATCACCATCATTTATTGAGGGCTCGGTATGCAATCCCAGAGTGAGGCAGGAGGCTACAGGTTCACTGCCTCCCCTCATGGGAGCAGCCCCGGGGTCAGGGAGACAGCAACTTGCCCCAGGTCACACAGCTAGTGAATTGGCCAAGGCCAGGGACCTCCAGAATCCAGTGTTTGGTAAACAGAGTGTTTTCACATTAATTCCCTCCTGAGGTGGAGTACACAGGGCGAGAATGACCCCATTTGGCAGATGTGGGCACTGAGACCCAGAGAGAGCCCCTCCTGGAGTCAGATGGAGAGAAAGCCCCGTTAGAACCTAAATATCCTTGTCCCAATCCCTGTGTCATTTCTCCCTGACAGCTAACCTTTCTTTTGAAAGTTGGGGTAACGTGATATGGGAAGTGGATCAAGCCTGGAGTAGAAGGGAAACCACTGGGGGAAGGGCTAAGGAAACACAGGGGCTAAACCTAAGCAGAGGACAGCAAAGAGGTCAGGAAGCCGGCAATGGTCAGGGAGCCTGGTCCACTCAGGCCTCTTCCAGGAAGAGGGGAGAGCCACAGCCCTAACCTCACAAACCCAGATAGGCAGGAGCCAGGCTTCTCTACGAGAAAGAGCCCAGAGGCTCCCTTATAGCTTCCCCAAGCCTGGTCTGTCCCAGACATCATGACTCCTGCCTTTACTCCCCCATCACTGGCCACTCAGCGCAGTGGCTCTGTGTCACCCTGCAGGTGCACGTGTGTATATGTGTCTGTGCTTCTGCCCTGGCCTGATTCCAGCAGCACCTCACTCAACATCACATCACCTTCTGCTAGGAGCATTATGGCCACAGCTGGGCTTTGCCCACAGATTTTGATACTAAGTAATATTTCCAACACAAGTCTTGTAAATTGATTTGTAGGAAAGGTGGGTGATGGAGAAAAATGAGAAGCTGCAGATGTTGAATTCAATACCAAATAATCTAATATGCCCAATTTCATTTTCTTTTCCTACCTTTGATGTTTGCCAGAAAATCATCGGCACTTTGGTTTGCACATATATCTCCATGAAAAACGGTGGGGCAGCTATAAATAAATGCATTATCCAGATAGATGGCTGCCGGTCGGGGTGAAACTGCAAAGAATGGTTTGTGCTCCTCCAGTGATTTACAAGCAGGAAATTCACTTATTCTCCCCTGACCCTTGGCTGTTGTCAGCTCTCGTAATTCTGGGAAATGGGGAGAGCAGGTCAGAGGAAGCACAGATGGTAGGAGGAGGGGTGCCTTGACTGGGGAATGAAAGAATACCATTTATCAGGCAGTAATGATGTCTTGGCCTCCAGAACCCTGAGGCTGTCCAGAGCCTCAGCTTGATCTGCTTCCGACTTTGAAATATCCAACCAATCCTAAACACCATGCAGGTCAGTCCTCAGCATGAAAGTTCACAAGGAGAGAGTCTCACCCACAGCCCTCCCTGCCCAGACAATGTCACCCCTTCTGGAGGCTGGTGGAACACATTGCCAGCCATCAGCCTCCCATTAATCTCTTCTCATCTAGCCTACCCAGAGCTACCAAAGACGTGGTCCTAACATGTGAATCTTGCCATGGTACGAATTCCTCTGTGGCTTTCCTTCTCCACCCTTGGCTTGACTCTAAAAATCTCCCACTATCATTCACTCTCTGACTCTTTCCTTTGTTTTTTCCACTCACACACGTGGCCACCCATGAATGCACCATGAGGTTTTTAGATGCAGCTCTGTCTATTCATCTGTTAGCTCTCCATCCCCGGGACAGTGCCCGGGATGCGGTACAAGAGGATGTACAAGGGGATTGGTGGAGGGATGGACATTAGTTGGATGGATGAGAGATTAAAAGGATGGGTCGGTGAATGGAAGAATGGATGATTGGGTGAGTGGATGGGTAATTGGGTGAATGGATGGGTGAATGCATGGACGGTTGGGTGAGTGTATGGATGCCTGGGTGAATGGATGGTTGGGTGGATTAACAGATGAGTAGTTGGATGGATGGGTTGTGAGGGGGGTGAGTGGGTGGATTGACTGAGGAGTAGACGAGTAGATGGCAGTGGGGGCATGGATGAGTGGGCTGGTGGGAAAGTGAGTGGGGAGCACTGTGAAAGAAGAAAGATCCATCCTGAGCTTTCAGGATTCACTTCTCTGAGACTCTGAGAAGTCTGTCCAAGGGCCTCCAACCACTGGGGACGCTTACATGTCTTGTCATCCTCCCTCCTCTGAGTCCCATGACAAACCTGTTCTTCCACATGGGCACATGAGAGGCCCACAATTGTGCCTTCGGGACCCACCATCCTGGCTCAGTCGCATTCCAGTGGCTGCTTAAAACCTCTCATCAAACTGAGAGGCTTTCTCCCCCAGCTTTTTCCCACACATCTGCCTTCTATAATTTAGGTCATTGATTAAAATGAACTGCCACAGCCACAGAGCCTTGTAGCCATGGTATAGAGAACATGTCTAAATCAAACACAGTCATCACTCCAACTGCAGGCTCAGGAGCCTAGCCTGCTGTATGTCCACTTAACTGTAATCACCATCCTCACCACCACCACCACCCCCTGGCAGTACCATGTTGCCATTTTGTCCACAGCAACATAATTAGAAATGTTGTCAAATGTTTTACAGAACTCACCATGCACTGTAGTTAAGGGCACCAGGTCTTATGGCCCAGAATATCTTCCCAATGAAACTGAGGTTGTGACGCCATGACTTGTTTTCAACAAGCCCGTACAGGCCCCCAGTAATCCTGGTGTTCTTTTCAAACTCTTTTCCTCTGAGTGTTTCTTTTGCCAGAGAATAAATACCCACCACAGAGACGTAGGGATATAGGGAAACGGGATTACATGTTTAAAATCATACAGAACACAATTTGCTAAAACTCCCATCGTGGACCCTCAGGCCCAACTTCTGCCTCCAGGTTGTCCCAATGGCACCAAGGACACTCACGCGGAGGCTTTATGGCTGCAGACATGCTGGCTCACCTGTCAAGGCCTGAGCATTCTCATCCTAAAGGGGAGGAATAGTAACCACCTCAGAGGTTCTTGTGAAAAGTGAGAAATCGCGAGATCAAGCATGTGCCGGCCCTCAGACGCCATGCAGCCCCAATAAGGCATCTGGGCAGTGGTCCACAGCATGGGCACAGCTCCCAGTCTTCTCCAGGGCACCTCCCAGGATTCTCCCCACCAGTTCTGTTCTTTGGAGCACCCTCTCACCCTTCTCTCCCCAAGGCTAGATGGAGACTCCCATACAGGCAACCTCCACAATGTGCCCATCACAGACCCACATGCTTTCATGGGCCCCATGGGCGCAGAGAGCACCAGAACTTGCCTATTTTTAGAGCAGCAAAGGCAGCTGCCCTGGAGCATGAACACAGGGTCCCACAGGCTCCCCCAGGGTCTAGATATCCTCCAAAGAATGAGGAGACACAGGACTTCTGACTTAAGGTGGCTAATTGAGCACACACACGTAATTTCACTTCCTACCAACCCTTTCCCCACCCCCTAAAAAAAAACACAGTAAGGAAACATTCTAAAAGGCATAAATCCACAAGAACAAAGAAAATAAGAGGAGATCCAATACCCAAATATTGTAAAAGGTGGAAAACAAATTAGAAGAAGAAGGAAATTCTAGGCCAACAGGGGAGGAAGTGAAGGATCAACCCACTTGTCCTCCAATGTTCAGAGCTGGTCACTTCTAGACCAACTGGAGCTTCTAGAATGAGAAACGACCACACGGCTAAAACAGGGGGTCTGGCTGGAAGCTGCTCGAAAAGTGGGATCCCTGGACCCCTTGCCTTAAGATGGGAAATTTCTGACTGATGTTCACACACCAGAGATCCTTGCTGGACAAACTGAAGTCCCCTCTGTAGGATTTTCCCCTCATCTCTTCCCTCTCCTGCTGCCCCAACCCCTCACCCTTTTCCTTGAGTCACCTTCACCTAACCAAGTCAGTGTACATATACAAATAGCAAGTATCTAGAGAAAAAAACGAAAACATAATGAAAAAAATAAAATGAACAAGAAACCCCCTGAACCAAACAGTTCCAGATTGAGGGATTTATTGCATAACTAGCAAAGTAGATGAAAACAGACCCACCCCATATCACTTAAGTTTTACACAGAAAGAAAACCAGATTCTGTAAGTTTGGGGAAGGAAAAAATAGGTCATGTACTTTGGGCTAAGACTTGAAAATGCCTTTGGCCTTCTCAGAAACACACAGGGAGCTACAAAACAAGGGAGCAATACCTTCTTAAAGAATAATTATTTCTCACCAGAGGTCCATACCTAGGCACATATTTATCAACCGTGGCAGTAGAAAGAACATAATTTCAGACAAGTAAAGTCTAAAAACACTTATGTCACACTTTCTTTCTCAGAAAATACTGAGAATGTGTGTCTTCATTGGAGGATGTGCACCAATGGGAGAGAGTAAACCAACACACATGGATACAGGAGATACCACCTGGGAAACCTCCAGGACAAAGGTCAAGGTCAAGGATCCTGACAACTCTGCCAGCCACAGAGGACAACCAGTGCCGACTGGAGCCAGGTGACTCAAGAGACAGAGATGGTGAGGGCTGCACCTCCTGCCTTCTCACATCTTATCCCCTGTGAAACTGCTAGAGGAAGTGTCCAGCCAAGGGAATAAATCAAGGAAGAGGGATCTGGGGTCCAGGATTCAGGGACTACATCCCAGAAAAAGTGACAAGTCTCCCCACGAGATATTCATCCAGCAGGCCTAGAGAGTAACCAACCCAGAGAAAAGGAAGCTGGAAACCTTCAAGATGTAAATTAGAACTATTAGACAATCTGATATAGTTGACCTTGTGGAAAATGTAATGGAAAGACTATGAAAAGGTATGGAAAGCATTAGTTCAGAGAAAACTACTCCAATAAAAAAATAAAAATAAGGCATGTATTAATTCTGATAAAAAAAGAAAAATATAATCATAGTATAGCTCCTCATGAAATAATATTTGCAACAGTATGTGTGGAGACTACAGTAACTCTGTCTTAGATGTGAATCCACCATGTTCACTTCTGATTAACTCCAGTTTCAGGAATGCCTCTAGTATTTTATCCATTTTTCCTTGTGTTAAGAGCAAGTATTTACCATAAGTTCTGCCCTCAAGCAAGTTTCTACATATTCCCCTTAAAGCATGTATACACTTTCCCAGTGGTATATAATCCCTGGCTCTAGGGGTAATGCGCAAAGATTTACCTATCTTGCAGCCAGCTGAGACCAAATTTCTGTCTGTAAATTACCCCCAATAAACCACCCTATACCAATAAACTGGATATGTCTGCCTCATTGTTTGATTTCTTGGCTCCTTCTGCATTTGCGGTCCCTCATGAAAAGGCATATTACAATAAAACCAGAAATTCCATTGAGAAAACATGGCAATAACCATAGTGACCCCCACTTATCCAGTGGAGATATGTTTCAAGACCCCTAGTGGAGCGCTAAAACTACAGCTAGCACTAAACCCTACATACACTATGGTTTTTTCCTATAAATATAAACAAACCTATGATAAAGTTTAATCTATAAATAAGGCATTGTAAGACATTAACGATGTCACCCGAAGGAAGAAACTGAGGCAAAATTAATGTAAATAAAAAGTTTATTTGGGCTGAGTTTGAGGACTGCAATTCAGGAGACATATATTGAAGCTGTGCTGAGTATCTGCTCTGACCAGCTGTGACTACAAGTAGGTTATTAAAAGAAAAAAGAGGAAGTTCATAAGCTGAACATAAGCTATTACATTGGCCATACATTGCTCTTTGTATTACAAACTCCCAAAACATGAAAATAATTAATGAGGGTCACACTGTGCAATTTATGGGAACATTTTAGATAATCTCAGCTAGTTGGGGAAATTATAGGAACAGAGAGGAAAAAAAAAAAAGCCAGCATCACTAACAATGACTCCCAGGCAACTGGGGGAAGTGTGACAGAAATCTCATACCTATTCAGATACCTCACATTCTTCAGACTGCTCTGAGTCAATTTTCTTTCTTGTTTATCCTTTTTGATTGAGATTTTTCTCTTCTGAAAGCATTGATGGTCAGCAGTTTAGATGTAAATTTGTCCCACTTCACTGGGGAGGCTCATTCCCAGGTAGCCTTATCCCACATTTGGAGGAAAAGAGGAGAGGGGTCATAGCTTAAGAAATTAGTGAGTTTTCAAGGCAGACGTGACTGGCGACCCCAAGGGACAGAGCAATGAATACCTCAGGCCATGCTCTTTCAGTGGCATGTTGGATCTTTTCTAAGCATCTATCTATTCTTATTTTAGTTTATATTTTTGACTTTAGACATCTAGAAATGTAAAGCACAATCAATTTAAGAATCAAGAATAAAACACAAGTAAGGACAATTATGAACAAAACAAACTGAAATCCAGACCTACCAAGTGTTCCTATCCCTAAAGGTAACCAATCAAATTAACCATGTAAGGGTCTGTCTTTCTAAAACCTTGGAACCATTTAACCCTTTGAGTTTTTTGTTTTTTGTTTTTTTTGTGTTTCTTTTGAGACAGAGCCTTAAGCTATCACCCTGGATAGAATGATGTGGCATCACAGCTCACAGCAACCTCCAATTCCTGGGCTCAAGCGAGTCTCTTGCCTCTGCCTCCCAAGTAGCTGGGACTACAGGCACCCACCACAACACCTAACCATTTTTTGGTTGCAGCCGTCATTGTTGATTGGTGGGCCTGGGCTGGATTCGAACCTGCCAGCTCAGGTGTACATGGCTGGTGCCTTAGCTCGTTGAGCCACAGGCACCGAGCCCCTTTGAGCTATTTTTTTTCTGTTTCTACTACTCACTCTAGTCTGAAGAACAAGGTGACTGGCTGTAGGTCAACTTCCAGATGTCCAGTAAAAGAAGATGTCCATTCAGGTAAGGCTGTCTTTTATAAAGGAGAAATGGCAATCCAAAAGTCAATGCCTTCGCGTTTAGCTGCACAAAGATTGATTAATGATATCTGATATGGCCCTTTTCAATGTGGTTAGAGAGAGTCCTTTATTTGATACTTTTCCAGTAAAAAAATCTCTAAGGTGGAAGCCATGATCTTTGATGTCTTTATCTCCTGGGAGGTCAAGGTTAAAAGAATTTTTAATTAATTTAGAATTTTCAGTGGGTAGCTTTATAAGGCTTTACAATAATCAAGTATATCATCTTTAAGGAGAGCTAGTTTGTAGGCTCCTTTATCTAAGTGTAAGGGCCTTCTTTTTTTTATTTCAAAGAGATAAAGATGATGGCTTCCAAATGGGATAAAATGTAGGTTAGGCAATACCAATGGAAGGACCTTAGAACAGAGAAAGTTAAAAGTTTCTGGAAATTTTGTCAGTTGACTTTTATTATCTCACCTGTGTGTTCTACAGTCTGGAAGACTGAGGATGGAATGCACAATGGAAATGCTGAAAAATAGGCCTTATGTCACAAACAGACTGAATTATTTGACCAGTGAAGTGGATTTCTCAGTCATTGTGAAACTCAGAATGAACTCTTCGAGAAGAAATAGGACACAATTTAAAACAGTCATGGTTAAGAATAATTTTGACAAAGAAATTTGATCTTTTTTCTTTTCAGTTTACTCAAAAGGAGAACAAAATCTTTTGCAATCTTTTACTAATACTGCACAAAAATCTTGTTCAAAAGAAAAAACAAAATTCTACCCTCATATCAAAGTATTATTAATATTAAGCCAAATTTTAATAAAACCTTATAAACATGAAAGCACATGCAGTGAGAATAAAATGAAGTCTATTAGGCTAGCGCAGATATTACACAACTGGCCTGGTTGTTTTAGGTCTTACTTGACTTTCACCTCCTATCATTCTTACTATTGTGTAAATTTAACTCCCACTCAAAGATGCTCACCTTGAATGGGTAGGAAGATTGATTTAGGAAACTGACTTTTGAATTAAAAATGTTGTAATAGGTCACAAGTGATGCCAATTATTATTTAAAATAAGGTCTAAGGTGGTCTTCAGGATTGGTTCAGGAAATTAATTTTTGATAGATTATCACTAAGTTTTACTGATTATTATTTAAAATAAGTTAATGTGGTCTTTGCTTTGAACTTTTATGTAGGAAATTGTGATTTTGGAAATAGAAGAACCTAATAGTCTTGGAGAGGCTACTCTCACTGTTCCCCAGAATCACTTTTCTGACAAATAAAGTTCAGTGGACCTCTCTGCATATTGGCCGACAGTGACAGGCAGCCAGACCCACTTCATCTGGTAACAAACAGGTCTATCTAATCTCAATCATCCTTGACCACATGAAATACGATTTCCATAGCCTCTTACCTTTTTGTCCATTCTCTTTCTTCCTCCTCTTTCTCTGTACGTGCATTCTATTTTAATTCCTCCAACTTAAAACAACTTTAAAATAACCTCTAAACTAGACAAAATTACCTCTTAATAAAAATCACATTCTCATGTCTTTCTTATAATTTAAACACAGTCTACTTTTTTATACACTGTGTACACAGAATTGTTTCTCTTATATCTAATAGTTCTAATTATTTATATTAACTACAATCTTAACTCATGATAACCCTAATTTCTAGGGGAAACCTAATGTAAAGACAATGTCTGGAGAACCCCTCTCAGCATGGCCAGGCAGAGCTGGGTGAAGAAGGACGTATTAGGTGTGGCTCTGCCCTGCAGCTGGTAGTCTAGGCACATGGATATACACATATCTTCAGGCCTCACCACAGCTACCTGTCTGGTCCCCAGAATCTATAGGCTCAAACCCAAAGGCTTAAGTTCGCATTAAGGTGTGTGCAAGGTATCAGGCAAGCCCAATAGCCTTCCCCCACAGCTTTAGCTCACAGACACATTAAGCAGTCATCAAAAATTTCAGTTTTATGACTTTCAAACATCCAATAGAGGCAGTATACACATGTCTGACCATTAGTCTCAGGCAAAAATGTCTAAAATTCTGAAGACATTTCTATTTTATGTTACCAACAATTTTAAAATTGATCTTTATTTATCAAAGATTCCTGAAGTCATATACATTTGAAAAGCATTTGGCCTAGTTATTTAATTTATGAGTGCTCATTTATTTATAAGTCAATTTGGTACCATGTAGACAATACATGAACAAAGACATGTACATGTGTATATCTGAAAATAGAGACAGACACAAAAATTTTACAACTTTGATTTTAAAATTTTAGCCACAAGGGGCAGCATCTGTGGCTCAGTGAGTAGGGCTCCAGCCCCATATACCAAGGGTGGTGGGTTTGAACCTGGCCCTGGCAAAACCACAACAAAAAAATAGCTGGGAGTTGTGGCGGGAGCTTGTCGTCCCAGCTACTCGGGAGGCTGAGGCAAGAGAATCTCCTAAGCCCAAGAGCTGGAGCTATGACACCACAGCACTCTACCAAGGGTGACAAAGTAAGACTCTGTCTCTAAAAAAAATTTTTTTTAATTAAAAAAAAAAAATTCTAGCCATAAGACAGATAAAACTCACTAGTTTAAAATTGTGAGTTAAAATTATAATTGGATTAAACTATGCCCCTGTTGGCTGGGCACAGTGGTTCATTCCTGTAATCCTAGCACCCTGGGGGCCAAGGCAGGTAGATTGCCTGAGCTCAGGAGTTCAAGACTAGCCTGAGCTACAGTAAGACCCCATCTCTAAAAAAGCCAGGTGTTGTAGCAGGCACCTAGAGTCCCAGCTACTTGGGAGGCTGAGGCAAGAGAATTGCTTGAGCCCGAGAGTTTGAGGTTGCTGTGAGTTATGATGCCATGGCACTCTACAAAGGGTGACAAAGTGAGACTCTGTCTCACAATAATAAAATAAAATAAAAAAATAAACTGTACCCCTGTGTGTGAAACTGACTTAAAGTTTATCTGTCCCATATGTTTATCTTCACCAAGTTTTAGAGAAAACATGGTAGCAAATTTACACCTCAAAGCACAGAAAAATTTTAAACATTTTCAAGGAGTTTAGGTGTGTCAATTAGAGAAAGATTTAAAATGAACACCAAGGTAACACGAAATCCAAAAGAATTCATGCCAGGATTTTACAAGGACATCAATTTCATTTAAATGGATAGCTTCTTATGTAGTCTCCATTTTCCAGGGGGACCACTGAGCTCAGAGCAGAATCCATTAGCAAATAAGGTAATTATGGGAAGCCTACTTTCTGCTGAAATCTGTTAATAAGAGATTTGGAAGGTTTTTTTTTTTCCTAAGAGCTCCATGGTCAGAAGTCAGATTAATTAAAAGTTGATTTTAATCAAGGCCTATAGTACTTGAATATGTGAAAGGCTGGGAAGTAGAGCACTACACCTTTAAAAACAAAGGATCCCACTTTTACACTGAATCCTGGGTCCCCCCAAAAAGGGAAATGCCACAGAACTGTGATGTACAATGTTTTCCACAGTGCACCTCACACAGAAACACTCCTCCAAGGCTTGTGGTCAACCCCAAACCATCAGCCCTTTCTGTCACCAGCCTGTCTCCCCAGAAGTTCAGTCCCTCAGTGAGGAGTGTTCCCAAAACCCTAAGTCTCCAAACCATGATTTTTTTTTTTTACTTTTTTCTTTCTTTTAAGATGGCCATAGAAGCAGTGATGTGGTTTTGTTTTATTTAGACACACAAAGAAATCAGCATCCCCCTACAGTGTTGAGTGTTTGTTCCATAGCCATTAGCCACCTCCTACACTGCAGCTCTCGCCAGTGACACCAGCCAATGCCCACACAAAGGTCAATTTCATTCTAACAGTACACAGCAATCTTTGATCACCACCAAAGCAAATGATACCAGGTAACTTAATTCAAAAGAAAACAGAGCTTAGACCCAAGAGGAATCTGCCTGTTATAGTTGGGGCTCCACAATGAAGACAGAAGACCCCAACAAGGGGGTATGTGGTGTCTTTTTTTGTTACTCAAGGGGTCTCAGACCAGCCCCTCCAGGGCTGCTAAAAGTCTCTAGATTTTTTTCATGCAATATTGAAGATGGCAAGAGGAAAGAGGACCGTAAGCAGGTAATGAGAAAACAGTTCTCAGAGAAGCAAATTGGGAGAGATTTTGAGCTTTCTAAGAGGCAAATGAAGTTTTATATTTTTCTCAGCAAAAATCATGCCAACAAGAAAGGAAGCAAACAGAGAAAATATATATATTTTAAAAGAGGTTTCAGTAAACTGAAAAAATAATCCCAGAAATAGGAACCAAATAGGAATAAGAGGAAAGGGCTTTTAATTTAAAAAAAAAAATCATAGTCTGAAAATCAACTTTTATTTAAGCTGACTTCTGACCATGAGCTCTTAAAAAAAAAAAAACCTTCCAAATCTCTTATTACCAGATTTCAGCAAAAAGTGGGCCTCCTGTTTAATTTGTCTGGTTCTAAAGCCTGATTTTTACTAATTATGTAAGAAAATATATTAATTTATGAATTTCAAAAGACTCCTACTTTGAGTTATTTTTTGGGGGGGTCATCACATGTGCCCATTTTCCTAGGTACTGGCCAAATGGAGCTCCATAGGTATTAGGGAGAAACCGAGCTGGTGTTCCAAGGGGTTTGCCCATTAAAGGAAAGCAGTTGCTGAGCAGTTGCCCATAATTTTAGAAACTTCTTTCCAAAAGCAACCAAGGCTGAAACAGTGTATTAGGTCAAAATATACTGGTTTGTGAGCATCTTACTCAAAAGGTCAACCGTGAGTCATGATTGACTCTTTACATAGCTCAGAATTTCTCATCACCCTGTAAGGGCAGAGAGCTCAAAGTGCCAAATGACCAACCTTATGTGCCTTCCAGCTGAGCTGAACGTCCCTGCAGGTATTCTTTTTGTGGAGTGGCACTGAGATCTCTGGATGACATGGACAAATGTTCCAATACCTCCATAAAGTCTCTAAGCACCCAGGACCCCCATTTGAGTTTAGAGGGAACAAGTGTGTCTTAAGTTTGGGGTGAAAAAAACTCACTTTTGTTCACCTTTTGGTTTGATACTAATAGTAATTGAAGACAAATGAAAATACAAGTCCAAATTACAAGCAATAGGAAGCAGGCGCAATTTTAAAACGATGCTATGTAATTTTAAGCATACCTTGCCCCTCCCCCCAAAGAGTGAAACCTCTAGTGTTAGACTGCCAGTACCGTAACCCAAACCTCATGACATGAGGTACAGGCAGAGACAGCAGATGTTGTCTTCAGAGGCTTTGACCCCAAATTTCTATCCAGAGACAGACACAGAAGTCTTTTCTCTTAAAGGAAAGAGAGGGTTTGATCAATAGCCCAAATAAATTCTAGATCTCAGATAAAAGGAGGGAGGTCTGGATTCAGGAGAATTTACCCTTTGCACCCAAGGGGATACCTCTGGAGTCTAAAGGACACCATAGGTTTGTGCTGGTACCAAGCACCAAGTCTGAGAAGGGACGCCTGATAGTCAGGATCCATCACTCTGAAACGTTTACCTAAAGTTAAAATCTGAGACAAAAGTAACATAAGTAGAGAGTTTATTTAGACCAAGTTTAAGGAATGCAGCCTGGGAGACATGGACTCACATTGTCCCGAATATGTACACACTCCTGTTCTGAGGAATTGTGCCTAAATTGACACAAGCTATTGATTGGCTGTACCTTGTTCTTGCATCACAAATTCCAGGAACATGAAGATAATGAATGAGGGTCACATTGTGCAATTCGTGGTCACATTTTAGGTAATTTATCAGCTAGGCTGGAGACTACAAGGAAGAAAATAAAACACAACAAAATACCTTTAAACAACCCCAGACATGGATGCTGGGGGTGGGGCCATGAATGAACCCTCAGGCCTGATAAATTTGCATACCTAAGTTCTTCAGAGTGCTCTGAAGCCTTTCTCCATAACAATAAATAATTCTAAAATATAAGAATGATAACAATATACTGTGATAAAAATTATGTGACTCTCACAAAATACCTTATTGTACTCTCCTCACCCTTCTTGTGATAATGTGAGGTAATAAAATGCCTACTCCATGAAGTGAAGTGAAGGACATGGGCAAAATTGCAGAAATAAAACATTGACAAGATTTAAATGGTACATGGCTCTGAGTCGTACCCAGGATCTGAATCCCTCCTTAGGCCTGTGTATGTGCACTAGCTATATACGTAACCTGCCTTTAGTCACTTAGATGTTATCTCAGCTATGAGAGCAATTGATGCATTATCATAGTGCTGTGTTCAAGTAAACCTTAGTTTACTTACCAATGGCCCCAAAGCACAAGAGTAGTGACAGAACATTTTCAGGCTGATAGTGGATAACCAAAACATTGGGGAAAAAAATACCATGGATAATGGGGAGACTGCTGCTCTGTGGACTTGGGGAGGGTGTGGTTGAGAGAAGATAAAGGTGTAAGAAAAGAAAATCCTCACCTTTCACAGAATAAATGTAAAGATAAAGCCTAAATTGATAAAATATAACAATACATGAACATTGCTGAGAAACAGAGAGATGTATAAATATTAGCCAAAAAAAAAAAAAGCAAGCTGAAAGGGTATAAATGTAATTGTCTTTGAGAAATTAGTGACAATTTAACATATCTATTGTCCAGGCCAAGAAAAAATCCTTCCTTTTGTCTTCTGAAGGTTTACTAAAAATGAGCTGACAAAGGCAACTAATAATAGAAAGACATACAAATATGTTAATGTTCATGGGAATCATACAAAATACAAAAACTCAGAGTGGCCAGATGGTTGATGCTTCTAAACTATATTGAGGTTATGAAGGAATAGGGGCTCAGAGTATAGCCAAACACAGGCTATGCTGGCAAAACAAGTTATGGGAGGGAGAGCCATGGGGGCCTGGCCAGCACGGGGATCTTGCTATGTAATGAAACTTCACAGGTAGCAGCCTATTAAGACAGAACTGGAGGGGAATGTTTCTTTCAGACTTTTAAAGACTCTCACTTACATCTTTCCTAAATCTGGACAAGGGTGGGTCTCAGAGAACGCCAGGCTGCGTCTGCAGATTTTCTGAACATTTCTGCAGGTGCAAGCAAATGCCCCCCATGAAAGGCAGCTTTGCAGGGCTACTTCCTCCTGCAGGCCTTGTGAATAGCCATCTCAAAACATAGCCAGGAAGTATATTTGGGGATGAAATATTTTAGTTTCCTTCCCTACTGTGAACTAAAAATAAAATCCTAAGGCCCCACTTGACTGAATGAAACCCCCTCAACCAAGGGGACCCCACAGAAACCTTAAAACTGAGTTCCCAGTTTTGATGGGATAGGAGATTGGACCATCCTCAGGCTTTACTTGCTAAGGGCCAGACCAGCAATCTTTCCTCATTGAAAAAAAAAACCAGCCATAAAGTGATTTTTAACCCTCTACAGAACATGTGCAGAGAGGATGTCGTGTCCTCGTGCCGCTCTTTTGACAGAGAGCTTACATTTTTAAACATGGACCCTGTGAAAGGACAAAAAGCCCCCTTGCACAGACGCATAACTCTCTTTTCAAAATTATTCTTGACTCTTCCTATCAGTTGTTAAATATGTGTATTTAGCCACCCCACTCAGTATAAAATCCTGTTCCCTTTGTTTCTTCCTTAAAACATGTGTTCCTGGCTTGTGGCCAGTTCCCTATTCCCCAACCTACACAATGGCCACAACAGGCTGAAAACTTCCTGAGATATAAAGCTTTCCTTTTCCAAATCATAAACCTCATTATTTTTTTTTAATTTCACTTAACATTATACACCCACGAGGCCACAACCACAATCAAGATTTAAAAAAAACCTATCCATTGCCCCCAAAAGTTGCTCCCACCTCACCCCTATCCCCAGGCAACTACTGATCTGCTTTGTGTCTCTATAAATTACTTTGTGGTTTTGAAGATTGTATAAAAAATTAAACCTACAGCAAGCATTCTTTTCACTCTGGCTTCTTTGGCTCAGCAGAAGTCTTTGTTTTGGTAGTGAAAACATTTAAGATCTATTCCCATAAAAATTTCAAGTATGAAATGCAATATTATTACAGTCCCCACACTGCATATCAGAAACCCAGAACTTATTTACTCGACCTACATAACTGAAACTTTGTACTCTTTCACAGACATCTTCCCATTTCCTCCCTCACCCAGTTCCTGGCAACACCTTGCTAGTCCTTGGTCTTGTGAGTTAAGCTTTTTTAGATTCCATGTATAAGGAAGATCATTCAGTATTTGTCTTTCTGTGCCTACTTTATTTCACTTAACACAATGTCCTCCAAGTTCATCCTTTTTTTGGCAAAAGACAGGATTTCCTTTTTAAAGATTAATATTTTGTTACAGTATATATGCCACATTTATTTTATTCATTCATCTGTCGATAGACTTAGATTGAGTCCATATGTTGGCTATTATAAAAAATACTGCAAAACTGCAATGAATATAGGACTGAAGATACTGATTTTATTTCCTTTGAATATATAACTAGAAGTGGGATTGCTGGATCACATGTTAGTTTTATTTTTAATTTTATGAGGAATTTCTATATTGTTCCTCATAATGGTTATACCAATTCACCTTCCTATTAACATTGTAAAAGGATTCTCTTTTCTCCAAATCCTCACCAATGCTTTTCATCTTTTGCATTTGTTTTTATTATTAATAACAATAACAATGAGATATAAAGTGGTATTTCATTGTAGTTTTGAATCACATTTCCCTGATGATTAGTGATGCTGAGCACCTTTTCATACACCTGTTGGCCATTTGTAATGTCTCCTTTGGGGGGGGAAATGTATATTTAAGTCCTTTGTGCATTTTTTTAATTAGGTTATTTTCTTACTCTTGAGTAGTTTGAGTTCCTTATATATTTTGAATATTAACTCTTCGTTAGGTGGATAGTTTGTAAATATTTCCTCCCCCATTCTGTAAGTTGCTGCTTCACCCTGTTGATTTGTTTATTTTCTACATGGAAGCTTTTTAGTTTGATGCAATCCCATTTGTTTATTTTTGCTTTTGTTGCCTGTGCTTTGGGGGTCATAACCAAAAAACCATTGTTTAGGCCTATGCCAAGAAGATTTTCCCTGTTTTCTGATAGTATTTTTATGGTTTCAGATCTTATGTTTAAGTCTTTAATTCATTTTGAGTTGATTTGTGTCTATGGTGTGAGATAAGGGTCTGATTTTATTCTTTTACATGTGGGTACCCTGGTTTTCTGATACTAAACAGTTTAAAGAATCTATTCTTTCCCCATTGTGTGTTCTTAGAGAACTTTTGGAAGATCATTTTACTATAAATGCATGGACTTATTTCTGTTTTCTATTCTGTCCCCTTGATCTCTATGTCTGTTTTATGTCAGTATCATACTGTTTTGATTACTATAGCTCTGCAGTAGGCTTTTAAATTAGGAAATGTGATGCCTCCAACTTTGTTCATTTTGCTAAGATTGCTTTAGCTATTCTGGGTCTTTAGTTCCATGTGAATTCCAGGATTATTTTTTCTATTTCTGTGAATAACATCATTGGAATTTTAATAAGGATTGCATTGAATGTGTAGATCATTTTGAATAGTTTTATATAGTACAGCATTTTAGGTAGATCATTTTGGGCAGCAATATTGTTTTGGGTAGTTTCAACAATATTAATTCTTGCAATCCGTGAACATAGGCTATCTTTTCATTTATTTTTGTCTTTTCTGATTTATTTCACTTATATTTTATTGTTTTCAGTGTAAACAAAATCATTTTAGAATTAATCCAAACTGCTGTGTGTATCAATTGTTCATTCTTTCATATTTTGAGCAGCATTCCATTTTATAAGCACACAAGTTTATCTGTCAATTCACCTGTTAATGGGTATTAAGAATCCCTCCTGTAAGGTGAGTTACTGTTGCATTACCCTGCACCCTTTCTCATGTGGACTCAGGAGAAAGCAGAATCCCTTCAGGGCAGGAATAAGGCCTGGGAAGAATGTGCACACAATAGTGATTAATGAAAGCAGGAAGTGGTCAGACAAGAAACCAGGGGACCAGTGAATACCTCATGCCTACTGTGTATCAAGCACAGAGCTTTCAATTTTACCTGTGTGATTCCTGCATCCTCACAACCAACCATGAGGCTGTTACAACCCACGTGGCCCCATGGCAAATAGACTTGAAGGAATGGCCTCCCACTCACATAGCCAAAGAAGAGCAGAGTGGGGTGTGAATCCACACCCGCCCACTTCCCATGTTGGAGGCCCCTTCCTGACATGTGCTGACCAGGCACAGAGTCCTTAGAACCTGGAAATGGACCTTTGCAACAGGAGGCTCTTAGGAGGCCATGGAAGCTAGAGTCCCTCTCATCTCAGTGTGGGGCCTCCAGGGGCACTTGCCTTCCTCTCCAAAACAACTGATATCAAAATGTTGCCATTCCACTGGATTTTTATTTTTTAAGTCAGGTGCAAAACAAGGCTTATTTAGGAAGAGAAAGATGGGCTTACAGAGTAAGAAATCTTATAAAGCAGGATACACTCACCACAGACATCAAATGAACTTCCATTGCCAGGGCAAGTAGGCAGAGAGGTCTCCACTTGATTTTTTTTACAATACCCACTAATTTCAACAGCAAACACTTGATAATTATCCTTACAAAAGTTTGAAAGTTCAAGTTAACCAATTTTTGTGCAATTTGTTTCACCAGAAAACAGAAGAACAAAGAGGAATTAACCATAAGGTTATTTAAATGCGCTTTCTTTTTTTTCCTAAAAAAAATATAGTTTTATGTATTATCCGCAAATATTTAGGACAAAATGCAACCTAAACCCCATCTCACACATCCTG
Source organism: Arctocebus calabarensis (assembly GCA_963573935.1). Lineage (NCBI taxonomy): Eukaryota > Metazoa > Chordata > Mammalia > Primates > Lorisidae > Arctocebus > Arctocebus calabarensis. The sequence continues at coordinate 42,921 of CAUYON010115780.1, read as the reverse complement.
TCTCCTTTTCTAGCAAAGTGATGATCAGCATTTTCTGTACAACGAAGGTCAGCCCACAGCCCTGCCATCTGCTTCAAGCCATGGCAGGTCTGTGGTCAACACATTTGTCATGGGAGGAGCTGGGAGTTGAATGCTCAGGACCACATGAAAGGGTGTTACCTCATACCCAGAGACAAGACCAGAGAAAGGAGAGGTTCAGGCCAGTTTTAATGAAAGCAAAAGAAACCTGCCTGGGCAAAGCCAAAGATGGCATCCACAGAGCATAGTTGGAGACCACTTTCATATGGGTCCATAGGGGCTAGAAAAATTCCACCACTGGACTGAGGACTCTGGTGGGCTGGGGATCTGGTGGCAGGAGTTTTGGGGGCAGGGCTAGCTAGGCCATTTGTGTTCTTTGTCCCAAAAGGAAAGGAGGAGAAGGGAAGGGAGGGTTTATGTGGGGCCACATTAGGCCCCCCAGCATTCTCAACTCTTATTAGAAGGGGTGATGGGAATGATAGTCAGTCTTCCAAAAGTGCTTCTGATTGAGCAGGGTTGTAGTTCTCCTCAGTGGGATGAGTAAGACGCTGGTAGATTACATGGGCTTTAGGGTCATTGGGAAGGGTTTGAGTAGTAGTAGAAATTGGGTGGCAACTGTGGTTGACATCTTTTTTACCCTGTCTTAAATAGATGAGTGCAAGAGTTAGATGAGGCAAGAGGCAATGGTTAACAACAGGAGGGCTGCAATAAGGGGGCCAAAAAGGGTAGCATTCAGCATCCCCATGGGCTATCAAACAAAGATCCTTCACTTTGGGACCACAGATAAGTAGCTTGTTCATCACTGAGAGGTGATGTCCTCTCGGACCAGATCAGACTTGTTAGTGTGAAAACAGGTTTTCTGTAAGGAAGTGCAAGGCCTTCCCCTGCCATCAGTAGATCTAAGCCTATGTTGTTTTGGAGAACTACTATCACTAGAGAGTCCACTTGGTCTTGTAGAAGGTGTAACTGATCAGCGACTTCCTGGAGGCCTTTGGCCAGTTTGGTGGACATTAGTTGGAACTGGTGGGTAGCAGCTCATAGGCCGGTGGTCCCAGTGAAATTAGCCCCACTAGGAAAGGGATTAGTTAAATGGCGTATTTAGTTCCAAATAAGGTGTAAAAGGAGACTGTGACTTGTTTGTTGCCTGGGAGGAGGGCTATATCAGGGGAAAGCAGGACAAGCGTGTAGATGCCAGTCCAGTTTGTTGGGAGGCATAGACAGGTAGAGGTTGACCCAAAGATAGTGTTAATTTTTCCCTTGTTAAGACAATGGCAGCCACAGGGGCTCAAAGACAGGCAGCATAAGCACTAATGGTGGTATCCAGTTGTTTGGAGAGGTAAGCAAGTGATTGGAAGGGCAGATTTTAATATTTGTCCCAAAATCCCCAGGGCCAAGTTTTGTTTTTCTGTGGTATAGAGGGTGAAGGGGGCAGGTTAGGTCAGGTAGGGTAAGAGTAGGAGAAGAAAGGAGGGCTTCCTTGAATTTACAGAAAGGTGTGTCGATGGGTAGGAAACGTTTAAGGGTTCTTGCAGATTGCCCTTTGAAGCCTAGTAAAGGGGCTGAGCCAGGAGAGAAAAATCAGGGACTCAGATTCTGAGGAAACCCACCAATCTCAAAAAGGAAAGGACTTTTTGTTTGGTAATGGGTACATGCATGTTTTTTAAGAGGGTCTTGAGAGAGGTGGTGATGGTGCACATATTAGGGGTTAGGGTTGTGCCTATGTATTTGACCTGGATGGTCACTAATTGGGTCTTCAGCACTCTAATGAAAAATAACTCTGATTAGAGAATTCTATAGCCAACTATATTGGTTTTCCAGAGCTGCTGTAACACAATGTCACAGATTGAATGCCTTAAACAGAAAGTTGTTTTCTCATACTTCTGGAGGATGTCTGAGACCAAGGTGTGAGCAGGTCTGTTTCTCCTGAAGCCTCACTCCTTGCCTGGTAGATGGCTGCCTTCTCCCTGTGCCCTCCTGTGATCATCTCTCTATCTGTGTCTGTGCCCTAATCTCCTCTTCTAAGGGCACCAGTCAGGAGGATTAGGTACCACCCTAACAGCCTTATCTTACTTTAATCACCTCTTCTAGGGCCTTATCATCAAATACAATCGCATTCTGAGGTACTAGGGATGGGACATAATTCAGCCTATAACATCAGCCAAACTATCGGCAGCAAGAGGATGAGATATTTTCAGACATGCATCTCTGAGTGCTCTCCCATGTGCCCGTCCTTCTACTCTCTCAGGGAAAACAGGCTTCTACAATAGGAGGGCATTGCCCCCACTGGGCTGCAGGAAGCAGGGGTCTCATGTGTCAGAGGGCCAAGGGGGTATTCAGGCTAGCAATAAAAGGAGACCACCTCCACAGTGGCCAAGCATCAGGGCCAGAATAGCCAGGGAAGCTGGAGAGATCAGGGCCTCCAGGGAGACTTTGCAGGAAAATGAATGGAACAGCTAATGTATTGGAACATAGTGAGAGGAAATTGGCACCAAAAGCAGAGAAGAGTTTGGGGCTATATTGCAGATAAGCCCAAAAAACAAAATAAGCAAATGAAAAATAAAGAACAATTGTTCACTCCAGGTAAAACAAAAAAAGTGCAGAAAAGAAAAGAAAACTAAGCAAATGAAAAATATACAGCAATCATTAACTTTAGGAAAAACAAAAAAGTTATACATGAAATGGACTGTCTCTCAAAGGCCTTAACATATCCACAACTTAAACACTGAATGTTAATCTCTCCTGAAATGCTGAAAACATCCTCAACTCCAGTGATTTTCAACTGGTATTCTGTGAGCAGATCTTAGGTGTGCCAGAACATTTTTAAAGATTATTAATTAAATTCTTTTCAAAGGAAGTTCAAACCACGGTAAGTATATTCTTCTTTTATTCTTTTTTTTTTAATCAATATAATTTAAGTATGCTGCAGAAGTGGCAGAAGTTTAACTATAGGTTCACGTGTGCATGAGATTAAAAAAAAAAAAAAAGGTTGAAAAATGCTGCTCAACTCCAAAATGCAAAGCAAAGCTGATCTTACTGCTCCTGGTAGCCTGCGTAAGGAGCAGAGCTGGATGCAGAAATCAACCAATCGTGGGGGAAGGGTGAAGTCACCATCACCAGACATCCCTTGACAGCTATTGGGTGAGAGAGACTGTTGTTGATTGGCCAACACTCCTTTCCTCAGGCTAGTGAAGTCGTTCCTTGATTGGCTGAGTTTCAGCAAGGGGCTGATATTGATTGGTTGGCTTGAGAACACGGTTCCAAGGCCCCTGAAAGAGTTTTTAAACCAGTGTGGCTGCTTCTTGTTACCATGGTTACAGAACAATGAGTTTTTTCCTAGGAGTGTGGGAACTTTAGTGTTCTCAATCCACCCAGAATTTGGACATAACTATGGTGTTGATGGGGGGATGGAAAGTGTAGACTGTGGTCCTGCTGCCCCTCCCCCTGAAGAAGCGGGGGTTTCCCAGCTTCCAGGGAGGGGGAGAAGGGATAAAACTGAAAACTGGAAAATGAAATATTTTAGCCAAAGTTAGGAACAGTTGAGACTGTGGTCTTTTGGGGAGCTGGAAGGTGTGTCACAGGGGTCTGCTGCTTTGCCTAACAAGCCTTATAGGGCTATTCCAAACTTTCAATCTCATAGATGCATAACTTTGATAAAATATTACTTTGAGAGAGATATTTTAGAAGTTTTCACCTGGAAGTTCTCAAAATGCACATTGTAATCTCTTGGTAAAAATATAGAGTTCTGTCCCTAGCACACTAAAGCCGAGAGCTAAATTTTTATCACCAATGCACAATCTCTGCACTGGTAGTTAATGGAGCATGTACCTTTGCTTCCCCATCCACAGAATGCCCCCTTTCTTGACATTCCTCACGTATGAAGCCAGAAGAGGTGGGAAAGATTTGGGTGCCTGCCTACCCAGGTCCCAGAGCCCACAGCCACCCACCCATTGCTGGTCCTATAGTCAGAAGCTCCCCTGTGAACTTTTCCCCCAATTCCATAGGGATTTCTCAAATTGAAGAAGCAAGTTGAACCAAAACCTCACTGAAAACTGAAGTACAGAAGGTGAGAAGGCAATTGAAGAGGAAATTGAAGAATTCTTACAACCCGATATTTTAAAAAAACAAAAAAAACAACTGGAGAAAAATGATCAAAACCCACAAATAGGCATTTAATGGAAGACGGAATACAAATGCATGTAAGAAGAGATATTGCTCCTCATTAGTGATCAGAGAAGTGCAAATCAAGGCCCCAGTGTAATTCCATTTTCCATTCATTTGGCAGAAACTGAAGAGTCTAAAGACAGTGTTGGGGAGAATGCTGGTGGAAGTGTATGTGGGTACAGCTACCTTACAAAATAACATACCTGAAGACTCAGCAATGCCACCTCTAGGCTAATACCCAGATAAAGTCAGCACATGTACATCAGGATACATAGAGGACAATGTTCACGGCAGCATTCACAATGCAAAACATGGAAACACCCCAGATGTCACACAGAAGAGAATGCAGCCCATTCACACCCTGGCATCCACACACCAGGGAACACAGTTGTGCCAGAGACACAGGCAATGACGTCAACAATCTGGGCAAGATCTTGCAGAGGAAAAGAGTTAAGTTCCACAAGATCACACATGGCATTGTATCCTCCTTGTCACCGAGACTCACGCATGGAATGGTAGATGTAGACATGAGATTTGAAGAAGTACACTAAATTAGTCCTTAACCTAGGATTAATTACATGACATCCTATGCCCCCAAGAATCTGGAAGAACTTCCTGTGCAGATGGTCCCAGCCCCTATAGGAGGAACCGCCCTCCCTGAGGCTGCACACTGCCTTCTGGTCAATCAGAAGCCATTTATTCCTCCCCCACAGCCCCCAGCAGCAGTCCAGGGGCAGGGGCTCCAGAAAGGCCTGACCGTGGGCCTAAATGACACCGTCCCTGGATCCCTCACCCTGATCTCGTTCCTGGTCAAGAATGAGTTCAAAGGTGATGGAAGGGAGGATGGAGCCCACTGTCCAGCCGGGAGGGCTGTGCGTGACCCCAGCAGGCGTGGCGGCAGGGCCCACATGGATGATTGTTCAGTGGTGCCAGATTAGATTGCACAAGGGAGGGGGGGAAGAACTGGGAACAGGCAAACTGAAATGCTTTTCACCCCACAGGCCTCTGAGGGCCCTGCCCAGAGGGCTTCCCACAACACTGTGGCATCTGAGTCTCTTTAAGTTGCTCAGGCCTGGACAGGCCATGATGATAGTCATGTGTCAGTCAAGAGGGGTTCAGAACCTTAAAGGTCCCCTCTGAGACCTCCATCCTATGAGCACCCCCATCACCAGAGAGAGAAAATCTGCTGCTGGAGGGGAATTTGACCCCCAGCAGGGAAATCTGGCCTCCCCCTTCCGTCAGCCAGGCCTTGAGCTCAGTACAAGGAGACCCTCATCTACAAGGCTTCACGGAGGTGCGGCACTGCTTCTGCCATGTGCCCGCGGTGGTGTGTATGAAGGTGCTTCTACAATGGGTCCCAGTTACAAAACAGCATCCCTGAAGCCCATGAAATGAAGGGACCGTACTCCCAGAGGAGAGTGTTCCCATCCTGGGAAGGGGAGGAGGGGACAGGACGGGAAGCCTCTACTTCCCTGCATTAGGCCCCCAGGGCTGGGCTGCATCGAAGTCCTTAGGGAAAATCTAATGGTGAGGTCAGCAACCATCCTGTCACTTGGGGACCTCAAAGCCCGAAAGCTGCCAGTGGCCTTGGGAGCATCAGGCCCTCCTGTGGCTGTCAGGAGGGAGGAGGTAGCAGTGTCAGATGGCCAGGCCCTCTTCTGTTCCTTCAGGAATAGCTCTTCCTCCTTTCAAAGGACACTAATCCACATCATAGGGGCTCCACCCTCATGACCTCATCACACCCAGAGGCCCCACTGCCTGGAGTATTAGGGTATCAACACATGAATTTGGGGGGAGGACACAAACCTTTAGTCCAAAGCATGGAGAATTTTTGAAAAATTATCATCTCTGGGTATCAAATATGTCCAGAAAGCCACTAGGATTCAGGACATGTTTTGAAGAAAGAGCCAATAGGTGGCAACTAACTCCGAGTGTGAGGACGGGAAGCCAGGGGTGTGGTCCCAACTGCGGCCTGGCACACAGAGGCCTGGGCTGGGGATGGCTGCTGGAGGAAACCTGTCTGGGCTGGGGAAAGAATTTGATTTTCAGATGTGTTCCATATAAGGTGGCTGCAGGACATCCCAGCTGAGCTGTCAGGTGGGGAGTCAAGCGTCCAGCTGAGAACCCAGGAGGAAGTCAAAGCTGGAACGTGGAACTTGGGAAGCATCAGTATTTACACAGAATTGAAACTAGGAGACCAGGTTTGAAACCAAATAATACAGGATCACACATGCAGCTCCTTGTCCCCGAGCCCAGGCAGTGATGGGTCCTGGCCTGGTCTGAGGGCACAGCCAGGGAAGCTAAGGTGCATAAGCCAGGCGTCAGGGAAGGTGGAAGGGGAAGGGGACCTTCTGAGAGGACACACCAAGGACCCCCATCTTATCATCAGAAATCAAGCAGAGATTGAAGAGCTCTAGGTAGGGCAGTGGCCTGGTCCAGTCTGCCTTTTGGAAAGACACCATGAGTTGCTTTGCAGAGAGTGGATTAGGGAGGTGAAGGAATCCATCCAGGTGAACGAGAGCAACCTGCAGACAGGAGCAGGTGTACCACACGAGGCTGAGTGCGGAAGGAGAGGTCACTGGCTGTGGAGAACCTTTGAGGGGGTGAAGGACGGGGTCCTGTGATGACCCAGGGCATGAGGGCAGGGCATCATTCGGTTTAAACACGCTCAGCGGCCACGCTGAGAGACCCCAAGAACAGGTGTCGGGTAGACACAGACACCTGGCTAGGGGCATAGGCTGGGCAGATGGTGAGACTCAGCCCGGGTCAGAGGGTGAAGAGGTGGCAGGATGGTAGGAGAGGAGACAAGGTCTGTGAGGAAGAGAGGTGACCCTGAGTGAGGAAGGCTGAGAGCTGTGAGGACAGAGCCTGGCACACGTACACACAGGCCACGGCGCTAGAGGCCATGTGGTGGATGGGCCACAGACAGACAAGATGAGGGCCCAGCAGTGCTCAGGGGCTGGGGAGGATCGGGTGAGCCTCGCTGAGAGTCTGAGAAGGAAAAGGGGAAAATAGCGAGGGCAGGACAAGTGTCCCCAAGAGAGGGGACACTTCTGGGGCAGTGGCTTGGTGTGCTGCTGCTGCTGCTGCTGAGAGAATGGAGAGTGCAGGTCTGACAGGAAGAGCTCAGGGTGAGCAGCAGGTGCTGGGGAGGAAGGCCAGTGAGCGGATTCGGGACAAGGCCAGGCGAGGGAGAGGACGCAGCACAGAGCATCACCTGTGACACTGCACACACGATGATAGTGCAACCCAGGGGAGCCCGCTATTTTACCTCTCGGCTTCAGTCTGTACGAAGTGTTGTTACCCACACGAAGAGAACCCAGGAGCTGAGCCCAGCGTGGCCTCAGGACGCTCCTTCCATGCAGGGCTGGGGCCCCGAGGGTGGCTGGAAACCCGAGGGCATCTTCACACCCGGAGAGGGCCCCAGCCATTTGCTGACACCTGTTCTCCCTGCCTGCCCTGGGCACCATCACATCTGCTCTCTCACCTGGCTATTCGTGAATCCATTTGTTCAAAAAGCCATGATGGGTCTCTGGTCAAACCTGTGCCAAGTCCAAGGATTTGGGTCAGAAATGGACCCTCATCTTGTCCAAGAGGACAGACAAGGGACGAAGCAGAGGATGAGAGCTTCAGGTAGCAGGGAAGGGGACTTCGAGTAAGGGAGGGGCCTATTCCCCCCCCCGACAGAGGCAGATGGGCCAGGGGCTCCCCAGGTAGGTGACCCATGTACTGGCTCTTAACAGCCAGGAGCAGTGGTCCAAGTCAAGAGGTCAGTGGATCCCAAGGTCTGGGTGGGTGGAGGAGGGGAACCACCTGGCCTGATGGGCTGAGGGGTCAGCTGGGCCTCAGGTCTGGCCCAAGCATTTTGCAAACCTGGTCTTCCACGTGTTTTTCTCATTGCCCTGGGAGGTCAGCAGAATCAGGACTGTGAACTGCTCAGCAGATGATGAAACCAAGGCTCAGGGCCTGACCCGGCTACGATCCCACGAGGAGGTGCAGGGCCGAGAACCCACTCACAGCCACATACTGGACGCCAGGCTTTAAACACATGCTCTTCTTCACTGTCCTGGCCTCTTAGCAGAGGTATCCCTGGGGACAGGTGAAGGAAGCAAGGTTTAAAGAGGTCACACTGCGGCCAGGATGAAATCTGGCAGAATCTGGACATCTGTCCCTTCTGCTTGCCACCCCTGGCTCAGGAGGGGCTGCAGCCTGGGTTTTCTGGGCCCAGCTGGGGGACAGCAGTAAACCTGGCACTCTAGCTTCTAACCTGGAGCCCTGGCAGGGCTGTGACCAGCAGCTGTCCACAGCCTGGGCTAGGGCCCTCTTCTACACATCCCTGGGGTTAGCATTTCTCATCCCAGGCTGTCAATCCCAGGCCGTCTAAGCCTTGATGACCCTCGATGGCTCAGCTTCTCTGAGTCCAGCAGGACTGAGGAAGGCTCTCTGTCTGCAGTGTCACCTCCTCTTGGGCCCAGGAGGTAAACAGTGTGCCCAGGGGTGAGCCCAGCTTCCAGCAGACTCCCAAGGTCTGGGCAGCAGAGAGAAGACAGGTTCTATCTGGACACCGGGTGAGGACACAATGCCAGGCTCTCCCCTGATTCTTTCAACATAACAAATGGCCCTTGGAGCCTGGGCCCTCCCAAAACTTTGATCCCTTTTAATCCTGCCTAGGTTCAGGAAGTCAGCTCTACCTGGAGAAGCCTGCAGACCCCTGCAGAGCAGAGAGAGCTCCAGAGGCCCGAATGTCAGCCTCAAACCTTCCCTGAAGAGTCAGCCAGTCCAACTGCAACCTTGCAGGCTCCAGCTCAAAATGTGCGCATGCCTGGTGGTGTCTGGAGAAGGAGTCTGGAGGATAAAGCAGTGACAGGGAAGATTATTTCCCAGATGGGAGAAATTACCACATGCTCACATGCTGGTGAGAATGATCCAATAGCAAGGGGGAGATGGTGAAGCAAGAAAGGAGGGGAAGTGGGGATCCCTGTACTAAAATTCCCGGCATGTGTGTTAGAGGTTCCTTCTCCCCTCACAGACTCATGGACCAGGTGAACAGTATACCATTGTCAGACTCCCCCCGCTGTGGAAGTCTTGAGGAGCCCTAAATGCAAGTGCTTTTTGACGTGAAGAAACCACAACTGGAAGATGCAATAACCTTGGGACGCAGGGGTGTGACTCATCAAATCATAAGACTCACCCTTATGCTTGGGAAAAAAGATACTGCATTTCTTTTTGTTGAAATTATTTCTTTCTTTCCTTTTTTTTTTTTTAAGGCAGAGTCTTACTATGTCACCCTCAGTAGAGTGCTGTGACATCACAGCTCACAGCAACCTCAAACTCTCCAGCTTCAGCAATTCTTTTGCCTCAGCCTCCCAAGTAGCTGGGACTACAAGAGCCCACCACAATGCTCAACTATTTTTTTTTTTTTTTGCATGGTCATTGTTGATTTTAGCTGTCTCAGGCCAGATTCAAACCCACCAGCCTCGGTATATGTGGCCAGTGCCCTACCCACTAAGCTACAGGTGCCACGCTTGTTGAAATTACTTCTTGCTGTCTAGCTCATGGAAGCCCCTCGATAAAAATGTTAAACAATACTGTGATGCCTGTAGCTCAGTGGGTAGGGTGCCAGCCACATATACTGGGGCTGGCAGGTTTGAACCCAGCCTGGACCTGCTAAAACAACAATGACAACTGCAACAAACAAAAATAGCTGGGTGTTGTGGTGGGCACTTGTAGTCCCAGCTACTTGGGAGGCTGAGACAAGAGAATCGCTTAAGCCCAAGAGTCTGAGGTTGCTGCGAGCTGTGACACCACATCAATCTACCCAGGGCAACAGCTTGAGACTCTGTCTCAAAAAAAAAAAAAGTTAAACAATAGTAATAATGATGTCTACTGTGGAAAGTACAAAATAAGAGGACTTAAAGGATGATAGCAACAATGTCCTTCCATTCTGCATTCACTGAGCTGCCAGGTGCCAGTGACTGTGCTTGCACATTGACCGCCACCCTAGAAAAAAATGTTTTTTCCTTGGGGGCCTTGGTGTTTTACTATGAAAACAGAATTAAAACTTTGAAAACAAAACAATCCTTTCTAATTTAATTTAAAACTTATTTTTTATTACTTTCTGTGCGTGAATTAATACAATTCACTTGGCACTAGAATCAATTTTTACACTGTATGCCACATGAGTTGTATGTGACTCACAACATACTGAATTTGATTCTGAGAATTGAGTTTTTTGTCATTCCACAAGTATTTTGTTGTGTTGGGAGGCGGTGGACCATGGATAGTCCTGGGTGATGACCTCTAAATCATGCCCCCTAAGGACGTGCAACAATGTCATGGCACTGCATAAAATCATATCACTTTCAAAGAGCCACCAGGCAAACACTCCAGGGAAACGTGCAAATGGAAGTTACAGTAACCAGAGAGCACCCTGTGGTGTGCTTGGGCAAGCTGCCCAGCTGCAGCAGAAAAACAGGAGGTGGGGGAGGCCCGAATGGCAGGGAAAGAAATGATGGTTTCACAGCTTCCAGAGGCCCCGGACTCAAACTAGCGTGAGTTAAATGTAACTCACATGGAAGTTAATTTGCTAGACCCTGTGAATGCGGTAAAGAACCAGCCACGGAGTAGCTTCTCTCAGGAAATCATTTCGGATGGGACTGAGGTGACAATGAATAAAGCAAGTGAAGCAAAAGGATGGTCAGAACTAAGGCAGTTTAGAGTCCTTGTAATGTCTGGGGCCAAGGTGCAGGGCTGCTCACTTTTAAACTTTGTTAAGTTGATATGTTAAAAGGTTACATGCTAAAAGAACAAGAGGGTCAAAGAAGCATGAGTGAAATAGAATGCATAACTTTCCAAGAAGTAGAGGGGAAAAAAGACAAATGAGAAAACTCTACTGTGCTAATGTAAGACCAGAAAGAAAGGAGAAAGTGATGGAAAAAAGTGAAACAAATTGCACAAAACAGAAGGCAATAGGGCCCTAGAGCAGTGTTTCCCAACCTTCCTAAAGCCCTCTAAGGCCACAGCCTTTAATATAGTTCCTCATATTGTGGGGACCCCCAACCATAAAATTATTTTGTTGCTACTTCATAACTGTAATTTTGCTACTGTTATGAATCATAATGTAAATATCTGATATGCAGGATGTATTTTCCTTGTTACAAAGGGATCACAACCCACAGGTTGAGAATTGCTGCCCTACGGAGAAACCTAAATAGACTGATGATCACAATAAACATACATCAACTGAACTTTTCAGCTTAAAATTTAAAAATAGAGGTTATTGGGTTGAATTTTTTTTAAATCCATAAATAGTTTTGCAGGAATCACACCTAAAATATAATGAGATAAGAAAATCGCAAATTAAGAATGTTATAAACATATCCCAGGGAAATATCAACAAACAAAAATAAACATTATTTTTAAAAGTAGAGACTACACTGTATAGTGAAAAAAAAAAGAAGGAATTCATCAAAATAATGTATTATATACAGCTAAAAACATAGCTTCATATTTATAAAACAAAAGTTGGCTTAATTGCAAGGGGAAAAAATTCCACAACTAAGAGACTTTAAATCAATTCTGAGTAATTAGCAGATGAAGTGCATCAAAAATTGTAAGGATATAGAAAATTTGGACACTACAATCAACAAACTTGATCTATTAAACAACTATACTGCACAATCATCAAAGAATATACATAATCATCAATAATACATGGAATTATTAACAAGAAATTGGTCATATACTAGACCAAACACCAGTCTCGACAAATTTTTATTATTTTTATTTTTTTCTTTTTGTTTTTTTGTTTTTCTAGTCTCAACAAATTTTAAGATGCTATGTTATGCAAATAGGTCAGAAATCAATAGTTAAAAAGGAACTGGAAACAAACAAAAAACATATAAAATTGAGTATATAGAAACATACTCATAATAACTCATGGACTAAAAACAAAGCAAAATGTTCATTAGAAAATACTTAACATTGAACAATAAAATATTATATACCAAAATTTGTGGTAGTATTTAAACAGAAACTTATAGTCTTTAATGCTTATACCACATAAGAGAGGCCTGAAGATTAATGAGCAGGACATACAATGCAGTAATGAGAAAAACAGCAGTGGAACCCAGGGGAAGCAGAAATAAAAAAAAAAAAAAAGAGCAAGAATTAATAAAAAAAAAAAAAGAAATGAAAAATGGGACTGCAATTTAAAAACTCAGAGATTTGTTTATAACTTCAAGGAAACTTAGATAATTTAGGTAATTTCCTAACAAAAAACTATTTAGCAAAACTGACTCAAGAAGAAATGAAAAAGTTAATAGAGTCATAACTATCAAAGGAATTGAATCAGTGTTTAAACTAAAGAGAGAGCTGATTTAAAGAAAGATTAAAATCAAGCCCAGATGCTAAATGGTTTTAAAGTAAGTCCTAAAAAGCAGTCAAGGAATACATAATATCATTATTATACAAACTATTGCAAAGACAAGAGAATCTGCTATGACTGCTTAACTCACCATTGTGCAGGAAGTCTTAGCCAGGACAGTGGGGGAAAAAAGTATAAAGACGAAAAAGGAAGAAACATGTATTTTATTTTTTGCAGGTAACATTATGTAGAAAAACATATATAACATCTACATAGAAAAATCTATAAACTGTTATAATTAAGAAAAAAGATCATTAAGTTCACTGGATAAAATGATGATGTGTTTGTGCATGCCTATGAGTGTGTTTCTCTGTGTGTGTGTGTGTATGCCAGCAGTATTAAGCTTAAAACTAAATTATTAAAAGATACAACTCTCAACAGCAACAAAAACTAGAAGATACTTAGGAACTATGTTAAAAGTTGTACAACACTTGTGCACATGGCTGTCCTGTGAGCCATAAACTTGAACACCATAAAAATTCCAGGGGCATCAGTAGACTGAGTTACACAAATTGCACAACTATAGCCCTGTCTTTATAGAGAAAGTTATAAGACATCATTTAAAAAAATTAAGGTACAGGTAAATAAATGGAGATTTTTCCTATGCTCATGAACAACAAGATTCAACATCATAAAGATATTGATTCTTCCCAAATTTATACTATAAATTCAAATAATCCAATAGGGTATTTATGGCACTTGACAAAGTGCTGACTCTGAAATATATCTAGAGAACTAAGGGTCAACATTTATTACTAAAATTTTGAATTAAAAGTGTCAGATAGGAATATTTATCTTCTCAAATATCAGAACTCATAATAAAGCTATAGTCATTAAAGCAGTGTGGTACTGGACTAGGGACTATCAAACAGCAATGTGAAACAGAATAAACAGGTCAGAAACACATCCATGGAAATAATGCATGAGGAAGTTGGCATTAAAAACGGGCGGGGGGGCGGGGAGGACAGTGCCTGTGGTTCAAAGGAGTAGGGCACTGGCCCCGTATGCTGGCCCTAGCCAAAAATGACCAAAAAAAAAAACAGGAGGGAGGGGGCAGATTTTTTCATAAGTGATACCAAGACAACCTATATTTATAGAAAAATATAAAAGCAGATCCTTACTTTGTACTACATACAAAAATACCTTTGTTTAATTCTTAATAAACTGTTCACTTGTTAAAAAAAATCAATTCAGAGTGAATTTAAAATATTTTAGACAAAAATATTGGGGAATATCTTTTATACTCTTGCTTTTAAAAAAGGATCTTTCTTTCAGCCAAGATGGTGAACTAGAAGCAGCCAGCAAAGGCTGCATTCATGGAGAGCATCCCTGATCTTGGTAGATATTTAGACATCCAGACACAAGAAAGTCAATTAACTTTGGGAAGATTTATTGCAAACAGGACATCACCAAGACATACAGTCATCAGTCTAGCTAAAGTCAAAGCAATGGAGAAAATCCTATAAGCTGTGAGTCAAAAGTATCAAGCAATTTACAAAGAAAAACCCATCAGACTAATAGCAGATTTCTTGGCAGACACCTTGCAAGCCAGAGGGGACTGGGGTCCATTTTTCGTTTTCTTAATGGAATAACTGCCAGCCAAAAACTTTGTATGACGCACAACTAAGCTTCATAAACAAAGGAGAAAATAAATAAAATCTTTCCCAGATAAGCAAACTCTAAGGAATTTGTCATCACTAGACCTCCCCTACAGGAAGTGCTCAAAAAAGTTATAAACACTAACGAGTATGGACAGTACACACCAGTATAAAAACACTCAAAGTAAAATCCCAGCACAGTAGCTCACACCTGCAATCCCAGCAATTCGAGATGCTGAAGCAGGAGGGTCACTAGAGCCCTGAAGTTCAGACTGAGTGAGCTTCGATCACACCACTGTCCTCCAGCCTGCAGGACAGAATGAGACCCCCAGCTCTAAAAAAGAAATAAATAAGAAAATAATAGATTGCTTTGCAAAAACTTGCAGTTCTTAAAAAACAATAACATAAAAGAGAATACAAAGCAACTGGGTAAAAATCAACATCATGATTAGAAGATTACCTCACTTATCAATATTAACATTGAATGTAAATTGTCTAAACGTTCCATTTAAAAGATACAGAATGTTAGAACGGATGAAGAAACATAATCCAAACATCTGCTATCTCTAATAAGCCCAATTAACTTGTAAAGAGTTGCATAGGCTCAAGGTAAAGGAGTTGGAAAATACATTCCATGCAAATGGAAATCAAGAGTGAGCAGAGTTTCTATTGTTATATCAGATAAAATAAACTTAAAAACAACAATAGCGAAAAAAGACAAAGGACAAAGATGGCTTTATATAGTGATGAAGGGATCTCAACAAGAAGATTTAACAATCCTAAACATTTATGCACCCAATATTGGAGCTCCCAGATTCATAAAACAAATACTACTAGACCTAAGAAATTAAATGAGTAGTAATATATTAATAGTGGAGATTTCAACCCTCTGATGAGACAGATCATCAAGGCAGAAAATCTAGGAAAAAAATGGGCCTAATACACATTTATAGAACATTCTCCCCCCAAACTGCAGAATCTTCATGCTTCTCATCAGCACACAGAACATTCTCCAAGCTAGATTACAGATTAGACCAGAAAGCAAGTCTTGGAAAATTGTAAAAATAAAAAAAACCTTGCATCTTCTCCGACCATAGTAGAATAAAAGTAGAAATCAATTCCATGAGTAATTCTCAAAACGATATAAATATGTGGAACTTAAACATCCTGTTGCTGAACAATCTCTGGGGTCAGTGATGATGTTAAGATGAAAATCAAAAAATATTTTGGAATGAATGACAATGGTGACACGAGCTACCAAAATCAATACAGAAAAAGCAGTGCTAGGAGGGAAATTTGTAGTACTAAATGCCTAAATAAAAAGACAGAAAGATACACACTAACAACCTAAGGTCACACCTCAGAGATCAAGAAAAACAAGAACAAACCAAACCCTGAACTAGCAGAAGACAAAGATCAGAGTAAATTGAAACAAACAAAACACATAGAGATCAGTGAAATGATGTGGAGCAAAGGGAACACTTCTACACTGCTGGTGGGAATGCAAGCTAATACGTCCTTTTTGGAAAGAAGTTTGGTGAATACTCAGGGAACTAAAAGTAGACCTGCCATGGCTCGGCACCTGTGGCTCAGCGGGCTAAGGTGCCAGCCATGTACACCTGAGCTCACGGGTTCGAATCCAGCCCTGGACCGGCCAAACAACAATGATGGCTGCAACAAAAAAATGGCCGGGCGTTGTGGCGGGCGCCAGCTACTTGGGAGGCGGAGGCAGGAGACTCGCTTGAGCCCAGGAATTGGAGTTTGCTGTGAGCTGTGATGCCACAGCACTCTACCTAGGGTGACAGCTTGAGGATCTGTCTCAAAAAAAAAGTAGACCTGCCATTTGATCCTGCAATTCCTCTACTAGGTATATACACAGATGATCAAAAATCATTTTACAACAAAGACATTTGCACCAGAATGTTTATTGCAGCCCAATTCATAATTGCCAACTCATGGAAGCAGCTCAAGTGCCCATGAATGGATTAACAAATTGTGGTATATGTACACCATGGGATACTATGCAGCCATAAAAAAGACGGAGACTTTACATCTTTTATGTTTATCTGGATGGAGCTGGAACATATTTTTCTTAATAAAGTATGCAAGAAAAAGTATCCAAAGTACTCGATACTTTTATGAAACCAATAGATGATCACCTACAATTTCATACGAATGATAAAACATACCTATAGTCCAGAAAGAAGGAGGGAAGGAAAGGAGGGGGGCCGGGAGGAGTGAGGGTATTTGGTGGGACCTCACTTAATGTGCACAAAGTAAGGGTACATGTCAAAACTATTACAAGTAGAGTATAGGCCCAGCACCTGTGGCTCAACTGGCTAAGGCACCAGCCACATACACCTGAGCTGGCAGGTTCAAATCCAGCCCAAGCCCGCCAAACAACAATGACGGCTGCAACCAAAAAATAGCCAGGTGTTGTAGCGAAAGCCTGTATTCCCAGCTACTTGGGAGGCGGAGGCAGGAAACTTGCTTGAGCCTAGGAGTTGGAGATTGCTGCGAGCCATGACGCCACGGCACTCTACCTAGGGTGACAGTTTGAGGCTCTGTCTCAAAAAAAATAAAATAAATAAAAGAGTAGAGTATAAATGTCTTAACACAACAAATGTGAGGTAAAGGTTATGTTAACCAGTTTGATGTAAGCATTCCAAATTGTATATAAAATCAGCTCATTGTAACCCATAAAATGCATTAATGTATGCTGTTATGATTTAATAAAGAAAAGTTTTTCTTTGAAAAGATAAAATTGACAGACCACTAGCTAGATCAACTAAGAAAAGAAGAGGATTTAAGTAAGCTCAATCAGAAATGAAAAAGAATACTAATACAACTGACACCATGGCAATACAAAAGATAACCTGAGGCTATTACAAATACTTCTTTGCACACAAGTTAGAAAATACAGAGGAAATGGATAAATTTTTGGAAACAGAAAACCTCCCAGGCTTGAATCACGAAGAAATAAGAATCTTAAACAGACAAATAATGATAACAAGAATGAATCAGTAAAAACAATTTTAAAAACCTCCAATAACAACAAAAAGTCCAGGATTTAAACAGAACAGATTTACACCCAGATTGTATCAAACTTACAAAGATGAACTGATATGTATCCTACTGAAACTGCTCCGTTTAACATCGAGAAGGAGGAAATCCTCCCTAACTCGTTTTCAAAGCCAGAGAAGGACACAACAACAACAACAAAAAGAAAACTACAGACCGGTATCCCTCATGAACATAGAAGCAAAAATCCTCAGCAAAATACTAGCAAATCACATCCAACAGCACATCAAAAAAATAATTATAATTCACCACAATCAAGTGGGTTTCATTCCAGGGATGCAATGATTGTTCAACATATGCAAATCAATAAAAGTGATTCACTACATAAACAGAATGTAAAACAAAAACCATATGCTCACATCAACAGATGCAGAAAAAGCATTTGATCCAGCACTCCTTCACAATAAAAACTCTTAACAAACGAAACTAAAAGGAACATACCTCAAAATAATAACAGCCATATGTGACAAACCCACAGCCAAATCATCATGAATGGGGTAAAGTTGAAAGCATTCCCCCTAAGAGCTGGAACAAGACAAGGATCCCCATGTTCACTGCTTCTATGCAGCACAGTACTAGAAGTCCAGAGAAATCAGGGAAGAGAAAGAAAGAAAAGGCACTCAGATCAGAGAAGAGGAGGTCAAACAACCCCTGTGTGTCAGTAACATGATCCTATGTGTGTGTCTAGAAGACCCTAAAGATCCATCCAAAAGATTCCTAGCACTGACAAATTCAGCAAAGGCTCAGGTTATGAAATCAGTGTACATAAATAAGTAGAATTTTTATATATTAATAACAGCCAAGCTGAGAATCAAATTAAGAACTCAATACCACATATAATAGCTGCTGCCAGAAAACAAAAATGAACCAGGAATATACTTAACCAAGGAGGTAAAAGATCTCTACAAAGACATCTACAAAACACTGATGAAAGAAATCAGAGATGATACAAACAATAGAAAGCATCCCGTGCTCAAGGACTGCAGGATCAATATTAAAATGTCCAGACTGCCCAAAGTGATTTACAGATTCAATGCCATTCCCATCAAAATATCACTTTTTTACAGAATTAGGGAAACAACCCTAAATTTTATATGGAATAATAAAAGGGTGCAAATAGACAAAGCAATCCTAAGCAAAAAGAACCAATCTGGAGACATCATTACCTGACTTCAAATTCTACAAGGCTATAGTAACCAAAATAGAATGGTATTTATATAAAAGTAGACCTATAGATCAATCAAACATATTTGAGAACCCAGAAATAAAACCATACATCTATGACAAAATGATCTTCAATAAAGCAGACAAAATATGGCAGAAAAGACCCCTTGTGAGACCTATGTATAGAAGAAAGAAACTGGACTTCTATTACTCCCTAAAAAAATTAACTGAAGATGAGTTAAATACTTAAATGTAAGACCTGACACCATTAAAATTCTAGAAGAAAACTTAGGAAAATACTCTTCTGGATATTGGTATAGGCAAAGAATTCATGACTAAGACCCTGACAGCAAATACGACAAAGACAAAAAGAAATAAATGGGACTTAATTAAACTATAAAGTTTCTGCACAGCAAAAAAAAAAAAAAAAAAAAACAGCGGGAGTACACACAACCTACAGAATGGGAAAAAATAGTCACAAAGTATACATCCAGCAAAAGACTAGCACTTAGCATTTATAAGGAACTCAAAACAAATCAGCAAGAAAAAAAATAATAACCCCATTAAAAAGTAAAAGTAAACAAAAGACACAAACATTTTTCAAAAGAAAATATACAAATGGCCAAGCAAACATAGGGAAAAAAATGCTCAACATCATTAATCATCAGGGAAATGTCCACTTAAACCACAATGAGAAACCACCTTACCCTAGTCAGAAAAGCCATTATTAGTGGGTTTTTTGTTTTTTTTTTTTTTTGAGACAGAGCCTCAAGCTGTTGCCCTGGATAGAGTGCTGTGGCATCACAGCTCACAGCAACCTCCAATTCCTGGGCTCAAGCGAGTCTCCTGCCTCAGCCTCCCAAGTAGCTGGGACTGCAGGCGCTTGCCGCGAAGCCCGGCCATTTTTTGGTTGCAGCCTTTTAGTGTTTTTTAAAAGGTTTAAACATCTTGGCACAGACACAGTGAAAAGGGAATACATATACATTGTTGATGGGAATGTAAATTTTTACAACCTCTATGGAAAACATAACGGAGATGTCTCAAAGAGCTACAAGCAGATCGAGCCAGCAATTCAACTACTGGGGATCTACTCAGTGGAAAAGTCACTGTGTCAAAAGAGACAACTACACTCATGTGTTAATTGCAGCGCAATTCACAATAAACTCACGTGTTTATTGCAGAGCAATTCACAAATTGCAAACCTAAGTGCCCATCAACTGATAAGGGGATAAAAAAAATGTGGTGTGTTATATAGATACTGAAGGTGCCAAAACAAAGTATACACAGTTTAGGCGAGGAAAACATCGTATTAAAATTGTAATACTCAATACACACCAATACTAAAAGATAAATACATGTCACATTGAGCACCTCTTATAATTGCAAGTCAAAATTTAGTTGAGTGTTACAAATTCAATACAGTTTTTTTTCTTTTCTTAAAATGGGCACCCTCTGCGTGTGTGTATAGTATGGACTACCACTCAGCTATTAAACAGAATGAAATAATGTCTTTAGCAGCAATGTGGATGGAACTGGAGGCCATTGTTTTAAGAGAAGTAAACTTGAAAGAAAAAAACAAATATTCTCATTTATAAGTAGGAGCTAAGAAATGGGTATAGCATGGTCATACAGAGAGACTTAATGGACAGGAGTCTCAGCAGCAGAGGAGGCATGAAAAAGTACCTAACGGGCACAAGGTACACTATTCAAGTGACAGATAAAATAAAAGCCTAGATTTCTTCATTATGCCCTTCATCTGCATAACAAAAACCCACTGGTACCCCCTCCACCCACTTAAATAAAAAATGGAAGAATAAATAAATAAAAATTATAATCCGTTAAGAAAAAAAATTTTTAAGGATTTATCAAAGAACACACAAAAAAGCAAACCATAAAGGAAAAGGAATTTGAGTAAAATAAATTTTTTTAATGCTATGAATAAAAGATATCACAAGCAAAATAAAAACACAAGCCACTACTGGGTGAATATATTTGCAACTTAATAACAAAAAAATTAGTAGCCAACATATATAAAGAATTTCTACAAATCAAAAGCAAAAGACAACCCAATAGGGGAAAATGGGCACTATGAATGAGCCATTCACAAGAATAAGAAACCCAACAGGGTAACAACCACAGGAGAAGATGTTCAGGACTTCCCCTGTTAGGGCAGGTGCCCCTTTGAGGTCCTCATGTACCATGGGCGCACGATAAATTCTACAGCTGTAGGTCATCAAGAGCCTGGGAGGGAAAGCCCAGAGATGAGCAGGCCCAGCCTGTCAGCCAGAACCTCTCATTCTAAAGGAAGAGGCGTGCACACACATACCGTGGAGCAGGCCAGAGGGATATTCCCACAGAGGGCTGTGCAGGGCCATGCTGGGAGCTGCTGGCTTCACTTAAGCCATTTCAGGAAAAGTCCCCTGGAATTGGGAAAATCCTGGTTTCCAAATCCCAAAGCAAATATGACATTTGCTGCACATGTGGCCTTCTACTATCCAGCTCCCAAAACTACTGGAAGAGAAAAAACTACCATGGAATAACAGATCTGGACAGAGAAATCAGAGAAATTGAAATCCTAGAAGGATTTGGGATCCCACCTCCTCGGTCCCTCCTGGGTATCTAATAGGCATCGCACACTCACCCATCCAGGACGCGACTCATCCCTCTTCCCCCACTCTCGGGACCTGCATCTTTCCAACTACACTCCGTCCTTCCAGTCACTCAAGTCAAAACCCCCTGGGGTCACAGTCAACCCACTGCCCCATTGCACTCCTCTCCCAGATGATCAGGAAATCTTCATGGCTCCCATGCAACGCATATCCAGAATCTGACCACATCTGTCCACAGCGTGGCCCTCACTGGCTTACTGTAGCAGGCTTCCAAGGTTCCTCCACCTGAGCAAAGGTTCCACCTCTGCAATTCTTTGCTCAGTGTCACCTTTTCCCTGAGGCTTGCTGTGACTATTCTGTATGAAATTGCAACCCAGCTCCCACCTTCAACCCAATCCAGGCTCCTGAATCCCACTTACTCTGCTGGAATCATTAGAGCACTATCTCCTTCTAACACACTGCACAGTGCCCATAGTTTATCTTATATCTCCTCTCTGCTAGAGCACAGCTCCACGGGGCAAGCATTTTTGCTGATTTTGCCCAGTGACCAGGCAAATTACTGAATTGAGAAGTTCCCTGACATCCCTGAGTCTCAGCTTGTCCATTCTCTCTTAAAGCTGCCTCAGAAGTGTATATTGATGGAAAGCAAAGGAAAACATTTTAAAATAGCTAACACCATGCAAGAAAAGAATAGGGAGAGTTACAGCCCCTCATTTCAAACCGCTCTTTCATAAAAGGCAAGGAGCGAAGACCAAGACTACGGGAGAGAGCCAGTGCAAGTGGGGGCCCCAGACAGCTGTGGTTCAAGGGTGGGAGGTCTCCAGCCACCTGAGTGAACAGTACCACCTAAGGGCATTGGCTGCATTTTGTTGGACTTTTGCTTGCACGGAGGTGGAGAGTTGTCTTGCTGGATAAAGACACAAAGCTTGGCCATTGGTTTTTTTCTCTGTCGAGCACAGGGGCCTGAGGATGCAGCATCCCTTTCTGATGTGATCAGAGCTGAGAAGGGGTATTGGTGCATGTTTGCCCTCACTCTGCAATGGAATCAGATCCCTGCCACAACCCTCTGGACAATACGCAATGCTGCTCTACACACACAGCTGGCAGCAGGGCCAGGTGCAGAGATTCAGGGTGTGATGGCTCCCACATTAGTGTGCAACCAATTGAGGATGTCCTTCACCGGGAGTGGAGCTGCTACTTCTGAAATGGTGCTAATCAGAAATCCTATCTCGAATCCATTTCCCTCCCGTAATGGTCAAGATCACATCCAAGGTGGGCTGTAGTTCCCAGCTGGAATACTGGGCCCTTGCATAGATGGGCTGAAATGTGACCCAGTACTGCCAAGAGCTCCCCAAGGGTAAAGGAATTTTGCCTTTTCTCAGAGACAGATTTCCAAGAATCAGAAAGTAGGATTGTACTGGCTCTGGGAAGGGCCTAAGCCCTGTCTGGACTAGGGCCTGAAGTTTTCAGCACCGTTCCGAACTAAGATGGGTCATCCAGAGACCAAGAAGGCAGCTGCCACCCTCTCAGACAGAAGAAAACTCCCTACAAAACCAAGTCTATAGGGGGCTTTGCTGTTGGTCTGCACATGTGGGGGTCCCTGCAGGCACTGTGCTCAGGGCATTCTGTGAGGTATCGCCCTGAATCTCACACTGTCACTGCTCCCTCCCATCACAGAAGGGCACGAGGGCCCAGGAAGCACTGGGACAAGATTGGAAGCCTCCAGCCACCTGTGTGGACGGTGCGAGGTGGCAGGCTTGGTCTCGCAGCAGGTCAGCATTGGAGCTGAGAGGCAGCCCCACCTCCTCTGCCATCAGAGACTGGGGACCCCCAAATTGCCCATGCCTCCTTCCTCCTGCATTCTCTGATTCCTGGGGGTAATGGGAGGGTATGCACACAGGCAAACAGCCCCCGTGTCGGTTGGCAGGGTCAGGACCTCAACAGCCATGGCAGCCCCAAAAAGAGGGCTTCCCAAGCCTGGAAAGAAGGAAAGCTGCTATGCAGGCTGGGAGAAGCCTCACAGGGCCAGAAGTGAGAGGAAAGGGTAAGAGGTCCCCAAAGAAATCCAAAAGCTGAAGAGTCAGCCTGCAATGTCAAAGCTAGAGTAGGAGGGAGGTCACTCACAGTCACCCGGCAAAACCCCCAAGCACTGAGAACAGTGTCTTCAAATAGAATAGGAGGACCAGGAGATTTTCCCTGTGCCCACGGACGGCCAACGGTCCATTCCTGTCCTGCCTGGGCACCTCAAGTGACCTGTCATCATCTGCCCTCGGTGGTGGGGAGCGAGGTGCACAGCTGATGATTCTGGAAAAGGAGGAGGAGGAAATAGGTGTGGTCTGTGCAGGAGACTGGGAGGGGGCAGCACCAGGTGGAGCTCAAAGGGGGTCAAGCTAAGGTTGGCTGGGAGTGGAGCCACACAGAGCCAGCCTGAGGGTACCAGGGCGGGGGCAGCTACCACCTCTCCTTGCCCCCACCCTGCTAAGAGCATTGCCAGACTTTCTCCTTCCAACCAGGTAGCACCTGAGACACCTTCTGCGAGGATATTCAGGGGCCTGCACTGAGCCAAAGAAAAGGACACTTTGCCCACCACCACTTCTGCCTGGCCAGGGTGCGCAGAGCTCTGACGAGGGTTCCCAGGAAGGAGTTTGGATCCAGGTGACGGAGAGGAGGACTCTGCCCACCAAACTCGCTCTGGGGGACTGTCCTCCCTGGCCGGTAGCTGGACAGTGCTCCTCAACTGCTCCCACAGCCAGTGCACATGGCCCCCAGAGGTCAGACCAGCATCCCTGTGCCTGCATCCCTCAGCAGAAACTGGCCTGGGGCCGGCCCTGCCCACGCGGCCTTGCGGGGCTGTGCTGGCACGTCCCGGCCAGCATCTCCTTAGTCGTGATTAGGGCCATGCTGTACCCAGCCCCAAGGCTAAAAATAAACATGCTGTTCTTGCACCAACTAGTTAAGAAGTCCCTGCTGCGTGTGCCAGAATTTCCTTATCTTTCCACGACAGACGTTTTTACAGGAAAATTTGAACGTTTTTCATCCGTCAAAATGGCAGGGTGCTGCGCAGGGAGCCCGGCCGCCGAGGGCCTGGCGTCAGTCCCACTTCCGGGGCTTAGTCCTGAGCCTAATCTCTGGTGTGCGGAGGAGCTGGTGATGCTGGCCTCGTTCTACGGACAGGGCTGCCTCAGGTCACAGCTTCAGAGGCTGCTTGGGGACCAAATGAGGTGCCGTGCCAAAACAGCAGGTTCCAAGGTGACCCCTCCTGGGTTCAAACTCTGGCTCTGCTACTTGCGAGCTTGGACAAGTCACTTCACCTCACTAGACTTCAGGTACCACTTTTATAAAATGGGAATTGTCTAAGTGACATTAGAATGAGTACGAATCATGCAAAGGTATGGAAACAATGTGTGGAAATAAGTCTGTAACCCCCATGTGCTTAATCGAACAGAGTCATCTCTAGAGGCCTAAAGACAATCACTTAGCAAAGCAGCCACTGAGGGGCCCCTCTGGGTGTTCAGCTCCCACCCTGTGCAGATTGGGCCGTGGCAGCTTTGGACTTAAGAGCTACTGAACCCAACCACGAGGCCATGTACAACTGAGGCTGCAATGCAGCAAATGCACGGCCCTCACTGGGGCCTTCACTTCCGGAGCACGTGTGCCCACATACTCACAATCTCACACACTCAAAGCCTGCACTCACTCCCTCCGGGCCAGCCACAGCTATTCAGGGTGGTGCAGAGATCCCTGAGGTCATACCTCCCCCATCATACACCCCCAGCCAGGATGACACTGGAGGTGGCCCTTCCACTCTCCCAGGGGCATCTAGGGGGCATTCTCCTTGTGTGCCGCAAGCCCTTCTGCAGACCACAGGCAGTGAATGAGGAAGGAAGAGGGAAAACATGTTAAAGGAACTCTGCTGGGTGTGCCCAGGCAAACACGCCAGCTCAAATGCCAGAAGCTGTCATTGAGGGAGCCTGCCCTGTGCCTAGCACAGCCCTGGCAATTGAGGCTGCAAGTGGGCGGTACCAACATCACATGACCAGGGCAAGTGCAGCCCCCATAGCTAAGTCACTGCACAGGCTGCACTGGACACAGCCAGAAACAACAAGGCCACCCTCCTTCCCCCAGGCTGCACCCCACATGTGTGAGAGCGACTGCAGTCTCAGCAGGAGAGGGACTCTGGGTGGTCACTGCAGAGTGGGAGGCTGACAGGTTTCAGAGACCCCAGGGACCCTCTGGGGCAAGTGGACACACAGAGGCAGTTCCTGGAAGGCTCACTGTGGGTCCACAGTAGGGGGGTTAGCAACTGCTGAACAGCCAGTCATCCAGATTAAGGGAGAAAGAGCCTGACATGAGCATGGCATGGTGTTAATATGCCCACTATGGTCAATCACAAGCTTCCGAGAGCTTGATGACCAGCTTGCAACACTTCTAAAAATTTGTCAACTAGCTCCAGTCAGCCAGTCGGAGCCAGCTCCAGCAAGGCACTGGGTCCTCTCTGACTCGGGGAGGAGAGGCAGGCAGGGGTCCTGCCAAAGGTGCACAGCTGGCGTGCTGTGGGAGCCGAGGCCAGCCACAGAGGGAGGGGGGATGGGCACGTAGGTCTGCTGGCTCTGCTGCTCCCCCCGTGATACTGAGAAAGAAGGAGCAGCTGGGCACGGTGATGGTGACACGCGCTAGCTGTGCCCTTTGCCCCTGTTGAAGCCCCCACCCTCTGAACCAAGGGAGGAAGGACTCAAGCCCAGGGGCCTCCTGCACACAGCCCAGAGTGTGTTTGCTTGGGTTCCTTTCCCCTCCGTGCTACCCAGTCTCTGACCAGGATGCTGAGGACGCGGGAGTAGAGGGGGTGACGGAGCCGCAGACTTGGGGGCAGCCCCCATCTGCCTCTGCCCAGCCTGTAGTCAACCTCTCTCAGCCCACCGAGAACCAGTTCAGACACAAGGAAATAGCAACGCCCATGTATGCACCACCCAGCTTGGGACAGAAAATGCCACGGGACAGGGCAACTGGGCCCTCCCCTCCCCACACCTGTTCCCCTGTCCAGGGAGCAGCTGTCCTGAACTGGAGCTCATCCTCGCACCAGCGGTGTGCTGTTACTTCCCTACGCAATGCCCAGCGCTGCTTTGCAAATTTTAAACTTTGTCTAAATGGCCTTGGGACCTGTGCAACCTTCCAGAAGGCCTTTACAGCCTGTTTTCATAAGGCTTTCAAAGGAGACGACAGCCAGCGCGCAACTGGGTAGATAGCAGTCTCTGGGGTGGGTGGCAGATGCCGTGAGCCAGGGATTGGATCACATTTGTCCATGCTCCCTTCCACAGGATCCCCTCCGAGGATGCTCAGCCCCACCTCTGCTACAGGCCTCGCTCAAACGCTTCTGTGTCCAGTCTCTTCTTCCTTCCCCATGGGGACCCAGATGTTGAGCGGTCATCTGCAGCTTGCCATGCCCCAAACTGGACTCTGGGCGACCCCATCATGGCTCTGCTCAGGCTCCTTCTCAGACAGTCCCTCTTTCTTAGTCCACCAGAGCAAAGTCTCTTGGCCCAACTGTCAACATCCATCCAGAGTCCAGTCATCTCTCCTGGCCCTGCCGCCCAGCCTGGTCCAAGGCACTCAGCAGCATCCCTACAACCCCGTCCACCCCCACCCACCTCAGGGTATTCTCAAATGGAAGTCATATGGTCCTGTCACCCTCTGCTCAAAACCTACAAAGGTTTCCCCCGCCCTCACCACCCTCTGCTCCAAGCCACACCACATTCCCTCAGACCCCTGGCCTTCCCCAGGACCACCCCTAACTTCCCACCATGGCTCAGAGTCCCACCCCCTCCTCTGGCCTCCTGACCTGCCTGCTCTCTCTGCCAGGCACGCATTCACATGTCTTCTGTTTATGGTCAGCTGCCCACCCCCCACGAGCTCCTAGCAGACAGGGATTTCTATACAGAATAGGAAGTGTGCAGGGGGAAGTCCCAGCTTCAGGCCCACTGCTGCAGCCACCTGCCCACCCAGCTTTCCTGAGTGCTCCTGTGCCCCCGACACTTCCCCAGCAGATACACACTCGGCACTGACCCTGCTCTGACTGGGTCATCACTGCCTCCCTACGCCAGCCCCTTTCTCCTGGATCCTCTCCCACCCTGCAGGTCTCTCCTGCACGGGTCTGGGCCCACTGACTGGGAGAATGCAGCTTCCTCAATAGGCCACCAGAGCCCCGGGACAGGGCCTGGGCACAGAAAGGAAAGGAAGGAAAGGAGAGGGGGAGGGAGCCAGGGGCTAGCTCCCCAGTGCCAGGCTACACTCTGCCAATGGCCTGCCCCTGGGAGCTGCACAAACCTAGTCCAGACTACTTCACACATGAGGCCACTTGGCCCAGGGTGTGCTGAGACATGGGCCAGCCATGGACAGCTCCCCCTCTCCCAGATGGAACCCACTGGTCACAGAGAAGGCAGGAACATGCTCAGTCCCCCTGTCCACCAGGTGGTCCTGCCACTCTCCACCCCTCCAGCACAACAGAAGGCCTGGGCCAGGCTAATAACCCATAATTCCAGTTCAGGCCAGTTTGATGTTGAAACCCGGAGCTCTCGCCAGGTAGCGCTGCCTCCTTGCAGCAGCTCAGCAGGCTTGGACACCTGCCAGGGAAGGGAGCTGCCTGCTCTCTCCTTCTCCCCCACCAGGACCCTTGCTGGCAGCTCCAGACTGAAGAATAGAGACAGGAAATGGCCAGACAACCCAGTAGGGTGCTGACTTCCCCGGAGTAGATGGCTGGCAGGTTTCTTGGTGGCCTCCAGCTAGGCGGCCCTGCCCCTGGCTTAGGCAACACCCTCTTGGCTGGCTACTTTCAAGTCCTCTCACCTGGGCCAGAAGCCCACCTGTTTCCTGGGGTCCACCAGGGTCCCTTTCAAGACAGCTTTGCCTGGCCTTGGCCCACCTCCTTCATAGTGATACAGGGTTCTCCCATTCAAGGCTAGACAGGGGACCCCAGTTTTCCTAGGCCTGGGCAATTTCATGAAGGGAATGCCCTAACCTTTTGCCCTGAGCTGAAGGGATTGCATTCATTTGTTTGTTAATAACACTCTAATAACATGTAAAAACATGTTTCCATTTGCCAAGTCCTGTCCAAGTGTAATTCTCAAGACCTAATACCCCTAGACAAAGAGCCCACGTAGAGACTCCCCACTTGGGTCTTTCCCTCTGCCAAAAGCTCTGGTGCTTTTTAGTCCTTCTGTTTTCCTGTCTAATAAAATCCTATCTTAATACTGATATGTTGCCCATGGGTTCATTCTTCGAATCCCCTAGACTAAGGACCTACTGAAGAAAGAAATTCTGGTAACAATATCACAGCAGGTAGGAAAGGCCTCTTCCTGGCAGGCCCGTCCTCTCCTCTGCATGCCACAGCGGTCACTAGTGCTGGTCCCTAAATATTTCTTTCTGTGTCCTTCCACTTCCACACCTACCCCCAGGTATCTTTTGAAAGGTGTGGTCAAGCAGCCTGACATGGGGCAGCTGTGAGCCAGGTCACTCCTGGAGAAACTTTGAAGGGCTGATGCACAGTCCCCCACATCCCCTCCCTTGGGGGGCAGCACACAGAGGCTTGACCATCAGCCCGTGCTGGACAAGGAACATGCGCAGGAAGGAAACACCGCAGCATGCCGCTTCAGAGTCTCAGCAGAGACACCGCGGAGCCATCCGGCTGGCGCACCAAGCGCAGTGGGACCCCATCTCGGAGTCCCCCAAAACCCAGCGCTTCTTCCCAAGCACCTCTCCTGAATCCTGACCTCACCTTCTCAGGGGACGGCACCGCCCCCCAAGCCCCAGGGAGCAGCACAGCACACAGTGACCCTCCCAGAAGCACCTTCTACACTGGGCTTCACTGTCCCACACAGACCAGAGGTAGGACGTCACCAACATGCCCCGAGAGAGTCCTGAGGATGTGGCCTAGCGTCTTGCTTTAGGGCCTGTGAGTTGGCCCAGCTGTAACCAGGACAGGGAAGGAAGGACTCCACGGGGACAGCATTGGTATCTGCTCTTTCCTCCCGCCATCCTGTCACCTCCCGGCCCTGCTCCCTGGGGGAATCTCTCCTGGGTCCTCCAGGTCTCCCGGGCTTGCTGTGTGACGACGCAACGCCTTCCTGTCGATTTTAGTCCAAAGCAGCATTTCTGCCGCAATTAACACGTCCCATCTCTTGTCTCACTCAGAGCCCACACTTGGAAAGCAGCCTCTTTCCCTCCTGTAATCCTGGGGCCACAAGCAGGGTGGGGTCAGCCCCTCCCCTCTCCCACAGGTGTCCTCCTCTGTGGCCCTGCGGGGGGGAAGCGGAGGCCATCCCAATCCCTGTGACCATCCGTCCCTCAGGGGTCTGGGGTTTGGCCATGTACCTGCTCTGACTCTTAAAGGCCCTCTGCCTCCTTGAAATGAGGAGGAACAGCCCTGCACCCTCCAGAGCAGCGGTTCTCAACCTTCCTGATGCCACGACCCTTTAGTACAGTTCCTCACCTCGTGGTGACCCCCAACCGTAAAATTATTTTCATTCCCACTTCATGAAGTGGCAGCATTAGGAAGGTTGAGAACCACTGCTCCGGAGGAACAGCAGAGGAGTTTCATGAGCCGCCCTCCACCACATCAAGCTGGTCTAGACAGTCTAGGCGCAGCAGGAGACGTGGAGAGTGGGGCCCAGTTTGGACTGGCAGAGTCCAAGTAAGCTCTGGGCCCCAGAAGAAGGAGAAGAGGTAAGAAAGGCCACAGTCTGAATATATCTTCAAGTTCCAGCCAAACAGGTCTTCTGCTTCATTCAAAGAGATAGGGAGAGAAGGGGAGGCAGCCAGGACAACACCGGGCTTTCGGGCTGAGCCTGGCAGAAACCAAGCTGGTGAGCAAGGAAGGCCAGTCATCTCCAGACAGCATCCAGGCAGAGGCACTCCCATCTGCAGCCATTCGGGAGAATGCCCAGGCCAGAGCCACACTCAGGGCCCCAGCATCAGCCTAGTGAAGCTGTGCTCGGCAGAGGCCACAAGGAAGCGAGCACAGCGAAGGCCCCAGCCTAGCCAGGTGCCCGGCAAGGGAGGCCGAGGAGGAGCTCTCTGAGGAAGGCATTTGTCTGCGGTCTGGGAAGCTTAGGCCACCCTGACTGAGCAAGCCCACCCAGAGAGCCTGGCCACCCCTCTCGAAGGTGAGACACTTACCACCCACACCACATCCTCTGTGTTGTGGGGTCTCAGCCAGAAGCAAGGGAGAGTCCTGTGCAAATACCTATGTTCAGGGCCGCCCCCTGCCTTTGAGATCATAGCCCAAAGGCCCCAAGGGTCTCCTTATCACCCTAGTACTTGGAGGCAAGGAAATGAAGGCTGGGCTCACTTACAAGTGTGAGTGAAGACCACACAGTTGGCCAGTCACAGTCCTGGACCTCCAGCTCCTTCTATGTTTGAGGGGCTTATCCCTCCCACACTGCCTACAGCAATGTCTGCCTCCCACATGACACAAGCTCGGAGTCTCCTGACAGTCCTGCTACTAGGCCACACCTCTGCACTGCGGGGCACTCCAAAGGCTCCCCAAGCAGTAAACCAGAAGCTGTATCCCAGAAGGGCACAACAGGCCATGATCTCCTTCAGCGTCTGGCTCCTGTGAACAGGCCAGGATAGGAGTCACCCGATATGAGGACGCCTGTATCCATATGCTCAATTGAATGGAGCATTGAAGGCAGGTCATCAAGTTCTATGGTAATGACTGGGGTTCTCTGCATGCCTGTGTACCCACACCCTGCTCCCGGGCCCTGGCTGACAGCTCCTCAGGGCCCCTTGGTCTCTCCCCTTTCCTTTACCCTTTGCATCTGACCTCTGTCACCGAAATTCCATAGTGCTTTACAAGGAACAACCTTCCTCGCATTTGTGGGAATTGATGGTGCATTCTAAAGGCAGTGTGCCAAGTCCTGGCACCCTGCCCAGCATGACAAGACTATGTCTGCCCCCAACACAGCAAGCCGCCCCTAACCACAGGCAGTGAGTCATACTAACCCCCCACTTGACTGATGGGAATTTAGCAATTTCTACTCAGATGCAAGATCCCTTACCACTTAGCAGAAAAATTATAAGAGCTGGCAAAAACAAATTTAAATAAAATGTGAATGTGCAAGGTCCCATTTGTAGATGATACTTGTCCTGCCCTCTCAGCATCTAGACTTCTCTCCTCTTCCAACAGCTCCACTTCCCTCCTATCCATCCATGGGGTCTCAGAAGTGGCTCCTCTTCAAGCTCCAGCATGGAGCCAATATCCTGGCCTGAGACTGTCTGCACAACCTGTGTCAGACCCTGGAACCAGGATTGAGATGAGCACCCCACCTCTGCTTCTCCCAACAGTGACTCTGTGGCTGTAAACACCAGAACCAAAGTTCCTTCTGGCTGGACAGAAGTCTCCTGTCACCCATGAAGCTACAATCTGCCATCTGGGATCTGACAAGAAGCAGCCTCCAGATAGACCTGCCATTGTGGAAGGCAGCATAGAGAAATGGGCCCCATGACACTACCTGGCCGCAGGAGCAAGCCTCACCTGAAGCCCACCTCAGTCTAGGCTTTTTGCTTGAGTCAATCAAAGTCTCTATTCTTTCAACTAGTTGAACTGCTTTTCCTATTGCTGTGGTCAAAAGCACCTCACAGACACACTGTTGTAGATCAGAAAAGGAGGGCACAGTCCCACTGGCATAACTCTGGGTGGAGGATGGGGAGATGAGCAAAATAGCATAAGCTAATCTATTTATATGTAAGAACTGCCAAAGTCAACATTGGCAGGGGCAGCTTCCTTGACCCTAGACAAAAATTGTGGTATGTAAATTTGATTTGAATAACTGGGTAAATAGTCTTTCAATTCAGGATTCTTCCCCCCTTCTCCTCAAGAAGTATTAAGCACGTGCTTGCTCAGCCATTGCTCCCTCACCCTTTACTCAGACAATGAGGGAACAGGGCACAGGCCCTTCTCTGGGACCCCCTCCATCTAGGCTTCATCGATCTGATCATCCTCCCCACCAAAACATGCTCCCTCGGGTGGGGAAGCTGCTGTCACACCACCGTGCAAGCTTCCCAGCCTGACTTTATGTTACAAGTTTGGTGTGCTGTGCTCTTCTCTTTCAGAAAGCCTGGTCCTCTCCATCAAACACCTAGACTTTCAAGATTATTAATATATCTCTGCTGTGTGATTTCGGGGCATATTTTGGAATCAGGCTCAAATTTAACACTTCATATATTAGGATTCTCCAGAGAAAACTAAACAATAGGATAGACAGAGAGTATAAAGAATTGGTTCATGTGATTATGGAGCCTGCCAAGGCCTAAGCTCTGTGGTTGGAGGCTCAGAAACAGGACAGCCAACAGTGTCATCCAGTCCAAATGCCAGCAAGTCTAGACCTGGAAAGAGCTGATATTTCAGTCCAAGTCCAAAGGCAGGAAAGAACCAATGTCCCCACTCAAGAAAGTTAGGCAGGAGGAGTCCCTGTTACTCAGCTTCTCTGTTCTACACAGGTGTCCAAGTAGTTAGATGAGACCCACCCACGCTGGGGAGGGGAATATGCTCTACTTGGTCCACTGATGCCGATGCTAATCTCATCCAGAATCTCCCTCACAGGTGCACCCAGAATGATGCTTAACTTTTTATTTTTTAATTTTGTTTAATAAATAAATTGGGGGGTGGTGACTGCCAGGCAGGGACAGCAACCTACCTCTGTGGTAAGGTTCCACTTGGTGCTGGCCACCCACCTATGTCATACTGGGGCCAGAATGATGCTCAAATGTTCAGGCACCTGTGATCCAGGCAAGCTGACACGTAAAATTAAGCATCATACTTGGTTCCAACCACATCCGACTCTCCGAAGTGGACACAGGGTGGCTGGAGGGCAGCCACTTTGGGGGGAATGGCACAAAGGTGTGGGTGGAATCTCTAAATATTACCTTGTTACTGATTTGCATCTCCGGCTGCTTACTACAGGTTGAACAATCCTAATCTGAAAACGTGAAATCCAAAATGCTCCAAATCTGAAACTTTTTGAGCAGGAACATGATACCAAAAGTGGAAAATTCTATACATAAGTACTTAAAACAAACTTCACTTCATGCACAAAATTATTTTAATATATTATATTAAAAATTACCTGTAAGGTGTGTTTATAAGATGTATATGAAACATAAATAAATAGATTTGAGTATCCCCAAGATACTTCATTATATATATGCAAATATTCCAAAATCCAAAAAAAATCTGAAATCTGAAACACTTCTAGTCCTGAGCATTTTGGATAATAGATACTCAACTTGTAGTAGGCTCCCCAGCCATGAGTCCCTTCTTTTCTCCTTGTGACTTATCCTTACCCTCAAGAC
The DNA here is from genome assembly GCA_963573935.1 of Arctocebus calabarensis. NCBI lineage: Eukaryota > Metazoa > Chordata > Mammalia > Primates > Lorisidae > Arctocebus > Arctocebus calabarensis. The sequence goes on along the minus strand of CAUYON010115780.1, from coordinate 9,520 downwards.
CCAGCACACAGGCACCCCGTCTATCTGAATCTCCCCACTCCCCAGAAAGGTGGCAGGCAAGGATGATGGGGTGTATTCTCTACCCAAAGCCCTGAGTAGAGAAAAGCCCAGAAGCCTTCATCATTCTAGATAGATCCTGATGGTAGGAGGAGCAGGCAATACAGAGACAAAAAGCTGGAATGGGAAGGCGGGAGCAGAAAGCCCACAGAGCCGAGTGGGCACCCTCACCACAGCACACGCACTCAAGATGTTTGCCTCCTTCACTATCTACTCAGAAACACCGGCCAGAGCATGGGGACACCATTTCTCAGCTGCCATCAGTAGGTGACCCAAACCTGGCCCCTTGGGCACTGGCAAAGAAGACAAACAGTGCCCATTTATAGGGCTGGGCCAAGGGTAATGATTATCTTGGCCCACCGATGGCCCCTTTCCCCATGAAATGCATAATGCACCATAAACACTGCTCAGAGGCAGATAAAAATAGCTTTGGATCAAAGAGGTAGTTTCCTAATTTTGTCTCCAAGGACAGATCAGAGAGTTGGACTGCATGTGGGCAAATCAGTTTTTACTCTTGGCAAGAGTTTCAATGCTTTCCCTCCACACGCACAGAAAAGTCTGCCAATGTCGATATCTGAAGCTGAGATAATAGGCTGTAAGCTGTGCTTTGTCTTTTGTTGATGCGCTCCCAGACTTCAAGGTCTCTGTTAATGTTTTGTAGACAGACAAGCTAGGCCCAGACATCAACAACAACAGCAGAGAGGTCCACTTGCGCCCTGGATGGATGAGGAAGTATAATAATGATAACGATTATTACATTATCCATTACAGGCATGTGCTGCCTGCAACTCTGCAGACCCATAACGTCAACCCCTTTTCACAGGTGGAGAAACTGAGGCTCAGAGAGGTCACCAATGTTCAACCCTACGTCTACCTACCCCAGAGGCCTGAGGTCCATCAGGGCTCTGCAGATTTGAAATCAAATAGCCTGGGTTTGACTCCCATCTTACTACTTACAAGCCCAGGCTCTTAATCTCTCTGAGCCTCAGTTTCTCCATCTGTAAAATGGGAGTCAAAACAACTTCCAGAGCTATCTGTGTCTCAAAGGAGTTTGTGTAAAAGAGCTACAGATGTAATTTGCAAATTAACTTGTAGCCACTAGTTACCCTGATGTTCTTACAGCAGAAGCACTGAGGCTTGCAGGGCACTGCTCTCTCACCAGGCCTCTAGGCGGCAGGTGTTGTTATACCCACTTTACACCTGAGAAACCGAGGTACAGGAAAGTTAAAGGCCTTGCCCAAAAGGTGAGGAAGAGGTGCCGCCATCATGCGTCCGCTGGCTGTGACTGCAGAGTGGGTGCAGTGAAGCCTGTAAATAAACATGGTGATGGTTATCAGCCGTGTATTTTTCTATGCTTAACATTGTTAGAGGCAATGGTGCTTTGCAAGAGAATCTTCCTTTCCCTTCAGATTTTTCCAGAAGTCTATCATCTAGTACAAGTCTCAGTCCAGGGGGGGAAAGATCTGATGAAGTCACGCCAAGGTGGTGCTGCTGATAATGGCTCAGCCTGTGAACCCCACTGACTGTTTGCATCCAAACCAAAGCCTAGAGGGGCCGTTTGATTCAAAGAACTTAATCCAGACCAGACAGGCAGCGAGGTCAGTGCCAGGTGAACCACCTCCACGGCGCACCCCTCTCCTGGGCTTGGCAAGGGGCCCCCGAGAAGAAGGAGAAAGCCCCGCCTCGCGGGCAAGGGTCCCCAGAGAAAAAGGAGAAGGCCCCGTCTCCCGGGCAAGGGTCCCCAGAGAAGAAGGAGAAGGCCCCGTCTCCCGGGCTTCTGGACTCCGGAGTTTCCGGGCAAAGCCAGTGCAGCCCAGCACTCACCCAGGAGCACTGAGCGTCAAGCTGACACATAACCCTGGCCCTGGCGCCTGCCTCCGGCTGGTTGTCCAGGGCAGGCCAAGTGCAGGCACGCGGGCACGGTAGACGGGCAGCTGTCCACCGCCGCCCGTGCGCCCCTGCGAGACCTCCCCGACTCCCACCGCACCCGCTGGCCGGTGCCTGCAGGCTCGGCGGTATCCAAGTGCCGCCCAGACCCCCAGCCGAGAGTCCAGCACCCGCTCTTCCTGGCCAGAGGACCTGCACTTGAGGGACGGCGAGGGCGGTGCATACACGGGCAATGCCAGGGATGGGTGTGCCCGCGAGAGCAGATGAGCCAGACTGAGCTGACTCACCCCAGAGGGAACTGAGGAAAGTTCCCTGCTAGCTGGGGAGGATGGACTTGCTCCCAGGGAGCGCAGAGGCCAGCCTCGGCCGTCCTCTCGCGTCCAGCGAGAGATGTGAGCGCAGAGAAGGGAGCAGGCGGAGAGGATGAATTAGGCAGCTTGCAGCTCAGGCCGCCACATCGAATTACAGCAGACTGGTGGTTTAAACGGTTTTCTCGCGCTTCTAGAGGCTGTAGGTCCGAGACCAGTGCCAGACACTCTGATTCTGACGAGGCCTCTTCCTGGCTTCCCCAGGGCCACCTTTTTGCTGAGTTCTCAGTAGTCTCCCCTTACAAGGGCGCTAATACCATCCTGTGGGCTCCACCCCCATGACTTGATCTAAATCCAACTCTCCTCCAAAGGCTCCACCTCCAAATGGAGTCACGTTGGTGGGCAGGGCTTCTGCGTGTGAATTTGAGAAGACCAGCGTTCAGTCTATAACAGATGGACTCAGTGCTGAGCTGTTCTTCAACCAGGCCCAGCCCCGGGGCCCTGCTGGCTTCTGGCTGCAGACCTTGGATTCTGGAAACTGCTGATTTCACAGATAAACCTTCTTCAGCATCATAAGTGCACCTCTTCTGGCACCTGCAACAACCTTGAACAAACCAACATCCTCCTTGTCTCCGCAGTTAGAATGTAAATTCACCCACCCATCCACAGCCCCATTTTCTGAGGTCAAATGCTCTGGGTCCTCAGAGGAGGATCACAGAGGACAAAGACACTCATCCCTGCGTGGGGAGAGGACAGACCCACTGCAGCCCACTCAGCACCCACTACACAGCCCCAGCACACAGCACCTCACCGGCAAATGTTCCCAGCAGCATGAGTCAGGCTTCCCAGAACTTGTCCTTGACATGAGATTTAGCATCAAAATGCCTGCACTTATAAAAGTAAACAACACTCCAAAATACCTTAGACAAAAGTCAGCGCTGGGTTTGGCTTGCAAATAATTCATGTTTGGAGTAAATGGGTTTATTCTGCCTCGTTTGAGTGATTAGTTGCCTTAGAAAGCCATAGCACCAAGGAGTGAAGGCTCTGCTAAGCCAGCGAAAGGGATAAAGCAGGAATTGGAATGCTAAGAGGGCTTTTCAAAGCCAGACTGTCAGCAATTGCTATTAGATTAAGGGCTCATTTGGCGGAATTTAAAATGGCAGTAGACACAACTCAAGAGAAAGAATCAGGGAGCATATTTCTTCTGACTCTGGCTAGAAAGTGGACAGGAGACAGGCCACAGCACAGGATCTTGCTCTCCAGAGAAGGCTGACAGCTGGCAGGGCTGGCAGAGGGGTGCCTGCTTTAACTATGCATCTCAAATGCTACCAAGCCTTCAGCCCCCCTCCCCCCCCCCCGCCACACTGGTTCCCAAGGCTTAGTTACAATATCCAGTGGAAATGCAGACCCATGCAGAGAAATAAACCAAAAAGAAAAAGAAAGTGTTAGGAGGAGGAGGACACTGCAGCAGAGGCCACAGTGTGCTGCCAAACCCAGGGGAGCAAGTCCTAGCAGCCACTGTGGACAGGACCATGCAAGGGACAGCCCAGTGGAAACTTCGTCCACAGGCTACAGAGGGTCCTGACAGGTAGGGCCAGGACCAAGCCCACACCCACACCAAGGTACCTCTTCTTAGAGTGACCCCCCTCACACAGAAGAGCTAAGCCATGTCCCAGGCTGACCTCCCACTTCACTTAGAATCTTGACCCTCAAATTGAGGGGTAGTTCCCAACGTAGGCACCAAGAACAATGATGAAGCCGTATAATATTCTTCCCGCACTGACCCGCAGGCTGAGAGCTTTATGTGCATGATCCATCATACTGAACCCTTACAACAAACCCTGGAAACCAGGCTGGCATCATACCCATCCTCCGGATGAAAAAATTGAAGTACAGGGAGGTTACACCAGGCCAGGGTCACACACCCTGCAGATGTAGGGGTGAAGGAGGGGAGAAGTGGGATGACCCTTGTCTAGGGCTGGACTGTAGGTGGAGGGCATGCCTTCTACCCAGGTCTGCGGGGTTCCAGTGCCTGTGGAATGGAAATGCCATAGAGACAATTGGACACGAGTCTGCAGCTCAGCAAAGGTTCATAGAAATGTCGATGACTGTGCCGATGGTAAGTGGGATCCAGTTAAGCCTCTGGAATCTCCATGTTGGGGTCCACAGCTGCTCTCATCCCCTGCTAGTGTTTTTCTGCTCCAGCAGGAGTATAGGACTGCAGGGGGCAGGTAGGGAAGGTTCCCTTCAAACCCTTTCCCAAGGTCCTGTCCCTCTGATCTGAGGTGCCTACTGTCTGGCACTGTCTAGGACTGTCAGGCCCGGGCTGCAGGACAAAATGGGTCACATCCCTGAGCCCTCCCACACGAATGACTGCTTCACCGCACGTACCCACAGACAGGAGACAGGTAACTCAAAGCCTCTGCAGACCCCTCCTCTCTCATTCCAGGGCTCCTTGGCCTTCCCTCCCTTCTTTTTCATTGCCTGCTGTTACCTAGTTCCCTAGGGAAAGAGAGGAAAATCTGGTCCTACAAGCTTGCTGACCTTTAGAGACCCTTCTGTTTGATCCCCATTTCTGACTCTTTCTTCTCTTCAATATGAAACAAGGAAAGAAAATGGCCTTTAGGTCCCAGAGATAGAGAAGGAGGCAGCTAAGGCCCAGCTAAGATCCCTTCAGGAGCAGTGTAGCCAGGAAGAAAAGGGTCTGGCTTAGAGCAGCTGGAACCTCCCACCAAGCAGAGCAGGAGGGGAGAACCCCCAGGGTGAAGGGGTGCCCAGAAACCAAGAGAGGAGGGTATTCAGAGAGTGGGGCTGAGCAGGGCTATCCGTGCTGCTGAGAAGTAAAGAGGGGCACAGGCATGGGTGTCTGTGACAAGCCCAGCTTCCAGAAGCGGTGGGAGCATGGGGCCACAAAGGAGCCAGAGCTGCATCCCAGGAGTGGCCAGGGCCCTGCCAAAGAGCCTGGGACATTGTCCTGGGAGAACAAGGAACTAGCAAAGTTGAAATCTTGATTTGCTGCTTTTCAGCCATTGCACAGCTGACTGGGTCCATCATGATAATCCTTCTTATTCACATGTCATCTCTCATCAAAGGATATTTGCAAATTACAAGTGTTAATCAGTTCTCTCTTCCTAGTTTTTTCTAGTGGAAATAGTTTTATCGTTTTTTTGTTTTTTCTGATTACAAAAATAACATCTGCTGGTTAACAAAAAAAAAAAATGGTCTAGAAAATACATACATTTCCCCCTCAGTTCTCCCTTCTGAGGTTAACCATGTTTTGGTGTAGATCTTTTCAGATCTGTACCTTTATTTTTGTAACAAAAATAGATACATTTTATATATTGTTCTTCATGCTGCTTTTATATCTAACAATCATTGATGTCTGATGTCTTTCAACATCAAGTGCATAATGATCAATTTCATTGTTTTAACAAGGTGAAAGGATTCTGCTGTTTGCAAGGGCTATCATTAATCTTATCTTCCCCATAGTCATATGCATTTAGGGTGTTTCCACTTTTTTCTTTATTCTTGGCGCTGCTGAAATAAACATTCTTGTACATATTTAATGCATGTGTGGAGGTACAATACATTCTTGGAACTTGTATTACTGAGTCAATGGTAAGCACATTTGAAATGTTCATAATAATTTCCATATTTTCCCTCAAAAAAGAGGGAAAGCAATACTGCTGATACTGTATAAGAGTGCCTTTTTAATCTTTACCGAACTGATAAGTGAAAAATGACTCCCTGCAGAGGATGTTGACTGTGGGAGGTTATGATGTGTGGGCTGGGGGGTATGGGATTTCTCTCTACCTTCTGCTCAGTTTTGCTTTGAACCTAAAACTGCTCCAAAAAATAAAGTCTATTAAAAAATGATTTCTTGGTGTCATTTTAATTTTCATTCCTTCAATTAATTATGAGGTTGAATAGCTTTTGAATCATTTATTGGCCAGGTGTGTTAATTCTTCCATAAATTTTCTGTTCATGCCTTTTGCTCATTTTTCTATTAGATTTTTCATCTTATTGGGTTATCTGAACTTTTTCATACACTGTGAAGTGTAAGTAGTTGTCATGAAGTAGAGGAAAAATGCTGGTTCGTAAAACAAAGTCCCAGAGTGTGGGGCGGAGCAAGATGGCTGACTGGAAGCAGCTTCCGAAAAAGGCTCCTGTCCAAAAGGGAAGATAACCTCCAGAAACTGCACAATTACGCTGAATACTGGGAGCCCAGCCAAGAGAGAAAAGTGATTTCTGCGGATCACCTCTGCTGAGACCAGCTGCAACCCCAAGAAAGCATGCTTCAGGTACAAAATTCATCTGAAAGGAAGAGTGCCCATCCCCTCCCCCAAGAAAGCTCTGAGTTTCTTGCTTTTCTGTTTACTTTCTTTTTATTCTCCTCTTTTGCTCCGGCGAGTTTTCTACAGACAAGTGGTGAACAGTGGACCTCTTGTCTCACCCCACGGAAGAGTGCTGTGGGAAGTGAGGTGTGCTTCCCCTGAGCACTGCCGGTGTGACTCTGAAAACTCTATTGCTGGGCAGAAAAACCAAACTAAAGTTTTCTCCACCATTCTGAACTTACTGTACACCCTTCCCCACTTACCTGATGAACTAGAAGCCTAACCCCTGCTGAGACTGACAGAGGAGGTCCCTGAGCAGCACCCCCACCCCTGCCTGCCGGAACAAGCGCCCCACCAGGAAAAGACTACAGAGGCAGCGGCAAGACTCCCTCCCCTCTGGCCAGGGAAGCAGCAGGTGAGTGCCTGGCCCTGCACCCTGAAATTGCCAGGCTCCCGCAGGCCAGCTGTCTACTAGAAACTCTGATGGCAACCACCAGGCCTCCACAGGTCTGCCCCTGACCAGGAACTCTTCCCCTGGCACCCGCAGGGGCCCCGCAGGCCGGTCCCTAGCCACTAAATGCCCTGGCGACCGTGAGGCCCCACGCCCGAGCTTGCAGGGCCTCTGCAGGCAGGCCCGTCCCTCAGCCAGGAATTCCCCTGGCAGCTGCCTGGCCCTGCGCCATGTGCTTCCCCAGGCCTGCCGTCTACTAGAAACTCTGCTGCCAACCGCCAGGCCTCTACAGGTCTTCCCCAGGCCAGGAACACCCCCAGCGACTGTGCGGGCCTCCACCTGGCCCCCGCAGGCCAGCCCCTGGCCAGTAAATCCCCTGGCGACTGTGCCCCACCTGCACCCCAAGTCTGCAGGGCTTCCGCAGGCCTGCCTTCTGCCAGGAACTCCGCCTACATCCACAGGCCTCTTCAGGTCCATCCCCCAGCCAGGAATTCCTCCAGCAGCTGTCTGGCCCAGCACCCCGTGCTTGCTGGGCTTTCGCAGACCCACTGTCTGCTAGAAACTCTGCTGGTGACCGCCAGGCCTCTGCAGGTCTTCCCCCAGCCAGGAACTCCCCCAGCAACTACACAGGCCTCCACCTGGCACCCACAGGGCACCCACAGATCCACCCCTGGCCAGTAAATCCCCTGGCGACCGTGCACCCTGTACCTCAAACCTGCAGGGCTTTCTCAGATACCCCTTCTGCCAGGAACTCTGCCTGCAACCATCAGGCCTCTAAAGGGTGGCCTACAGCCAGAAACACTCCCAGCAACTGCCTGGCCCTACGTCCATGCTCGCTGGGCTTCCACAGGTCTGCCATCTCTAGAGATTCTGCCGGCAACTGCCAGGCCTCTGCAGGCCTACCCCTAGCCAGGAACTCCCCTGGCACTCGCCTGGCCCTGCATCCCACACTTGCCAGGCTTCTGTAGGTCTGCTTTCTGCCAGGGACTCCGCCTATGACCACCAGGCCCCCGGCCAGGGTCACTCCCAGCAACTGCGTGGGCCTCCACCTGGCAACCATGGGACTTCTTCCAGGAACCCCACCAGCAACCGCCAGGCCTCTCTGCAGGCCCACTGCTGGCCAAAAACTTCCCAGACAACCACACGGCCCTGAGCCCACCACTTGAAGGGCCAGACACAACGGTGAAAAACAACCATGGCAGGGAAACAATGGAAAAACTTTGGCAATATGAATAATCAGAGTAGACCATCCCCTCCAAGTAATGACAAGGCAGACACAGCACAAGATCTCCTGCACAGGCAAATGGCTGAGATATCTGAAATCAAATTCAGAATCTGGATTGCAAATAAGATCAGCAGAATGGAGGAAAAAATGGAATTAGAATTTCAAGCAGTAATTCAAAAGATGACCCAAAAGATGTCTCAAGAATTCAACAAATTCAAAGACAAAATGACCAAAGATTTTGACACATTGAGACAAGAAGTTGTAGCCCTTAAAGATCTGAGAAATTCAGTAGAATTCTTCAGTAACAAAATGGAGCAAGCAGAAGAAAGGATTTCTGACATGGAAGACAAAGCTTTCAAACGCTCTCAAACCTCCAAAGAGCAAGAGAAATGGAAGGCAAAAACAGATCACTCTCTCAGAGACCTCTAGGATAACTCGAAGAAAACCAATATTCGCCTCATATGGGTCCCCGAAAGTGATAAAGCAGCTTCAAAGGACACAGAATCCCTTATTCATGAGATTATGAAAGAGAACATTCCAGACATGCCAAGAGATTCTGAAATTCAGATAGCAGTTTCAGAACCCCAGCATGACTCAACCTGAACAAGACATCTCCCAGGCACATCATAATTAAGTTCACCAAAATAAATATGAAGGAGAAAATTTTGAAAGTGTCCAACGCAAGAAATTGATAACCTACAAGGGAAAGAATATTAGAATAACTGCAGATCTCTCTGATCAAACTTTTCAGGCGAGAAGAGAATGGTCATTGGCTTTTAATCTCCTAAAACAAAGTAACTTTCAACCCAGGATCTTGTATCCAGCCAAACTGAGTTTCATTTATGATGGAGAAATTAAATATTTTAATAACATCCACATGTTGAAGAAATTTGCCATAACTAAACCAGCTCTCCAGGATATTCTCAGAAGTATTCGCCATAATGACCAGCGTAATCCCCCAATGCAAAAGTAAAGTCATCCAGAAACTTTTTCTCAAAGTCCAACTCACACAGTGAAAAAAGGATTAAAAATGTCCACTAGATCTTCTCAAGATTTATCATTGGTTTCAATTAATGTGAATGGTTTAAACTGTCCTCTAAAGAGGCATAGGTTTGGCTGACTGGATACAAAAACTCAGGCCAGATATCTGCTGCATACAAGAATCACATCTTACCTTAAAAGAAAAATTTAGACTCAAGGTGAAGGGATGGTCATCTATATTCCAGGCAAATGGAAAACAGAAAAAAGCAGGTGTTGC